>JABFOV010001218.1:0-13510 GCA_022817685.1 Aradophagus sp. ZL-2020
CGTTATACAATACGATAATTCATGTAATCATGTAATTCTGTTGCATACTCTGTGTCATATGACTGTATGTATTGTGTTTTTTATTGTGAAGAATGTGACAGGTCAAGATAGGAAGGAAGAGGTCGTGGGTTCAGGGGGAAGTATTGGGAAAAGTTATTATTACAACTGTTAAAAAAAAATAAAAAAAAAAAAAAAAAAAAAAAAAAAAAAAAAAAAAAAACAATTAATAGACAAGCATTTTGAATGTAAATGGTTTGTAAATAAAATTTTTTATTTGGAATTTTTGGGAACCTTTAACGCGAATTTCTCCCTAGCTTACGTCTTTTATCCTATCTTATTTTGCTTCCACGCTTGTGACGCTGCTCTTGCTTAATACTTGTCTTGTAATACTGGATTCGTCTTGTGCATACTCGCCGAAAATTTATGCACTCAGAAAAAATGTATTTGAATTTTGATAGTATTTCAAACCTAAGAAGAAAAAAAAAACAGAAATATTAAAACACAAAATTGCACAATCTCAAACAGTAAAATTTTGTGTTTACATTGCAATTATGTCTGTTTTACTTTTAGTGGAATTGAAATACTATTCAAATCTACAACTGAGATACATTTGTGTGGCTGAATGTCCCGGCCGTCATCCGCGCATCACAGATATTCTGATTCTAAACGTAGTTGATGCAAAAAGTATTTACGTATTAGAGAGAAATAGCTTCGTTGACACATTCAATATCAATTAGCTTTAAAACAAAGTAGGAATTTATGATTGGAGATTCCTAAACGAATTATATCGTTGAAATACGCACCAACGCCTGGTTAAATTGCACTGTGATAAATAACCAGATGAAACACAATCAAAAATACACAGAGCCAATTGTATTAAAAAAATTGCAGTATACTGTAAAAGATTGAGAGATATACCTCGAAATATTTCAAAGAATGCTATATAACACCATCCAATACTATAATACCATATTTGCACATTTATAAAAAGAATTTAATATGCTATACAGTTCACTGTTTCATAAAAAATGTTGCATATTTTGTGAATACTAATATAGCACTTTTTTCATTATATATATATTTTTTTTTAAATTAATTTTCAATCACCGGTCATTACATCATCACATACGGAATTACAAATTGCCTTTAGCTTGCATTGTACAAAGCTTAATGAAATTCTTCAACCGTTGCCCGGAAATCGCTTTGGTGTTAAATAATCATTGTGGGCTATTAACCAGACGTTTTGGCTTAACTAAATAGTACAACGTCGTTTCAGCATCTGAATTATATATGTACAGTGCCGCTGTATCATATGTCATACATTATACTTTATAGTAATGGTATATTACTCCATTTATATACATTATAGAGAATTCAATGTAACATGTCTGAGCAATCCATTTTCTATAAGTACATTATAAATAAGTTCATAAAATATAAATATCATTTATCATTGCTTCCCTTTTCTAACCAATCAACAATCGACTACGCGTCATTCTTTACTTTTACATCCATAGATCAGTACCGCTATTAATATTTATTAATAATTTTGTTTTAATTTATGTCTTTCTTCTTTTCATTGTTTGGTTCATCTTTTAATTTTCGTTCAAAACGAATTTTATTACAGCCTGGAAAACCAAGGCTAATCGTGAAATAAGTCTCACGTATCACAATTCTAAAATGATCGAAAACATCTTTGCAAACGATGGTAATGTAACATACTTTTGTTTTGTAAAGTAGATACAAGAATCAACAAAAATTAATGTATAAATAGTAAAAGGAATATAAATTGTCTTATTTTACAAATGTACCTTAAACGTACTCAATATTTACATGTACATGACTAATCGGTATCCAACGCTTATTGCAACTGCAATTACAATTTATCATCAGTCTCGATCAAGAAGACGCCTCGACTATTTTTCTTTATTTATTCTGCGTCTATATTCTTTTAACTTCGTTTATTTGCACCCATGACTAGAAACATCAATCGACTTTACGTCAACATTCCATCCAATATCCTCTGTACGCAAGCATAAATAAAATGATTCTCGTTAGAAATATCAAGTCGATGACACACTGATACAGAAGCAAACATCGATAATTATTGAAAAAATGAAAGACTAGAAACACAAAGAAAAAGAATTATAATAAATAGCTACACTGAAAAAGGTCAAAACTGAGTTACAATGAGAGTGAATTTATTATTAAAGTTTGTAAGTTACAATCATCTAACTTTACATCTAATTTTTGTTAATTTAACAGCACTTTTTTGAGTGTTTTCAATTGTAAGACTTCTAAAAGTTTTTATAGAAATTTAGAAGGTTACAACAAATTTTTTTCTCAATTTAATAGTTGTTAAAAAAACACTAAATTCTTACATTTTATAAAAAATTTATTATTTAAAAAAACAGACCAGTTTTCCTTAAAATCACTTTTCTCAGTATTTGCGGCTTACTTTTTTCAGCGTTTAAATGAAATCACTACCAAAGCAGAGATGAATTGTTTTTGCGAATGTGGTGATTGTAATGGAAATCATTAAATAAAAAAAAATTAAAAATATTTGAAAATGGTAAATCGTTTCCCTTTCTAAAAATTCTTTCGATTCTTCTTAGTCAATTTTTTTTAATAAATTTGGCATTATTTATTATATTATGAATCGAAGTTAATAATGTTGGATTAAATTAAAAAACTGAATTTTAAATGAACATAAAGTAAATCATCAAATACTTTACAAATAGTGGAACTCTTTACATAAAATTTCAATTAAAAATTTTGAAATTTTAATTACAACATTTTCCTGGGGGTATCATCGAACGTGATTAACTTTTTCTTCAATGTGATAAGAGAAATGTTGGATGTGATGTGTGATCAATAAAGATTGCGATTTCAATAATGGCATTGCTTAATGATATAAACGACTCAATTATTTTATAATAAAATTTTAAAGGCGTACGCAGAAGTTCTACGTAGTTCAAAGAGTAGCTTGACCAGGATTAATCAGGTCGGAACTTTCAATACATGCCTGCCGAAGCCAATCCCGAAGATTTCTCGTCCGTTCCATGAGGTTCGAAGTTGACCGGTCAACATTGCCAACACTAGTTGTATAACCACTGTTGGGCCCATACTGGGAAATAATGTTATGAGTTGTAGTTGCAGGGCCGTGCATCGCGCCTAATTGCGATAAGATGTTGGATTGGATATTTGGTGTTCCAAATGTAGCTGTAGAATTATTAGATGCAATTAATACGATATACAATAACAATTATTTTTCTTTAAATAAATTACTACACACACTGAGAAAAAAAATTAAAAAATTAAATACGATAACTAATAGATAATTTTTTTTTCGAATCGATATACAGTTGAATCAACAAATTATATTTTATCTAAAGAAAACGAAAAAATGAGAATTGATTTATAAAGTATGAAAAAGAATGTATGTTCCTATTTATAAGTTTTAAGTAGATACATCTATAACAAAATAATGATCAAAAAATTGAAGTTGATGAATACGAATATGATATTGATCAATTGATTTCTATTATGAATATGCTCTAATTAATATTAAGTATAATACGCTAGCATTTAGACGAAAATCATCACAAAATTTCACCTGGAACAGCAGTAGGTTGTGCAGGTAACTGTGGATAAGTAAGCCAATTCAATTCTGGATACATCAGAGCAGGAGGAGGTGGTGGTATAATGTTATCATGTCTTTTATTCAACACTCCCCAAATTTCTCGAATCTCTGAATTCAGATTTTCCAAGCTCGCAATAATTTCTGTAGACTCTTGATAATGATCTGGTTTATCTGGAATTCGGATTTTTCAACATTTATTTTAACATATATTTTGACAATTTAAATTTAGTTGCAGATAAAGGGCTGCATAGATTATGACGTTTTTTTTCTATTTCTTTCTTTTTTTTTATATATTTATTACCTGAGTAAAAGAATGACAGACGAACTGATAAGAAAATGTACCATCCATTGTTTCTGTGTTAAATGATTTAAAATAAAAACAGAAACATTATAAAAAGGCTTGAAAGTGAAAAAATTTTAATAAATTCTTCACAACTTTTATAAAAGTAATATTTTTACACTTATAAAACAAAAATAACTTTTTTACTCAGAGTGACCAAAATTGTTCATTAATCAAATTTTCTGACTTTTCCAGGATTTACAGATTTACCGGATTTTGGCCACTCTTTTACTTGATTGATTTTATCATTAGTGCGAAAAAGAAATTTATATAATACACGAAACAGATTTTTTACATTTAGTTGTGTTGTACTTACAACAACTCAGGGGCATGTCATTTTTATCCATCTGCGCTGTGACACGCACAGACAGAAATAACCAAGTGGAAGACACTACGTTACTCTCTTTTCAACACCAGTTTTTAGTAGCGCACTAGACAAAGAAAAAAGTTACACTAAACATTCTTTCTTTCTTCCATATAGTCACAGACTTAAAAACTCATGCCTCTGGGTTGACTTACAAAAAAGGAGTAATATCTTTCAGAATATCTTCATAAATAACTTTATGAATAATGATAATTTTGTCATTAACCATTAAAATAATAATAATAATAATAATAATAATAATAATAATAATATAGATGAATATAAGAGCTAACCAACGAAGGTTTCGTTCAGATCAGTAGAACTGAAGCCGCTGCTTGCACTTGACATGTCGCTCAACGTCGCTTCCTCATTTTTAACAGCGGTAGCCGCAGCTACTGTAGTTGCAGCCTCATTCTCGTTTCTCTTTACATTCGCCACTCTTTCCAATGACTGTTCCAGGTGCTTCAAATGTATTACTTTTTCACCAAGTAAACTCCTGGTTCTATGCAGAGTTATTTCCATTTCCGACAGTTCGCGTTCCTCCTGAAAGAAAGCCATAGTTACTGAATATATTCATTTATGTATTGTATCAGATATTGGCAGGTTTGTATTAGTGATCACCAAGAAAATTTCAACAGTGTCTGTTTTTCATATTTCCATTTTAATTTAGAAATAAATGTATGTTGCAATTACTCATGAAAGAAGGAAAAGAAAAAACTTTCCTGTAAAGGGAAAGACACAAGATGTTTCCATTTTTAGTCTTACTAATTGGTCGAGTATATCCCGAGAGCAATAAAACTTCTTACTAGACATATCTGAGTGTTCCGTCAAGGTAAGAAAACTAATTTATTATATCAGCACCTTCACCAGTTGTTCCAGAGTGGCTCTAGCGCTGCGTTGCTTCCAAGCTTTCTGTCTGCCGAGGAAAGCACTCTTTTGTTGTCTCAAAGCTTCCCGTGCCCTCCTCACGGAATCCCTCTCTACGTGTATTCGATGTCTGAAAAAGTCAAGCTCCGACGAAATGTTTGCAGGAGCTGTAAAATTTATTTCACGTTTTACTTTTTTTGCTTTTTTTTACAATTTAATATTATTATAATTTTATTGTACATTTAGATAACATCATAAAATAGAATACAATATTTTTTAATACAACTTTTTTCAACAAATTTTCTAACAACCTTAGAATTGACAAATAAAACCAAAAACCACACTTTGTCAACATAAACCTTTGGAAAAATGTGTGGACAAACGAAGCTTAGAAAAACATTTTTCCTTTTGCTAAACTCAATCAATATTATTGAATATTTTATTTTCCATCAACTTTAATTGACAAATGTAATTGGTACTAATTACGTTACAAATTAAGTTAATTAATCGGACAATCGTCATATGAAATTAAAATTTATGGCACGTTGAATGTCGTGTCCTGTCAGTTATTTAAGACCGTTTTATGTAACGAATAATTAATCAAAACGGTTGTTTGAAAAATTGTCTTTTATAAACATCTTGATCGCGTCGTTAAGGCCGGTGTTGATAATTAAATTGATCTTTAGTTAAACATTACGCTGATTGAATAAATAACAATACTTTGTACAATTATTTATTCATTTAGAAAAGTATATTATTATTATAAAAATGTGTTGTTATTGCTCAAAAAATTTAAAGTGATATTTTGATCATGAATTCTTATTAAATATTCATTCTTATAATGTATATTCATTTGGTATATTAATAATAGTTATTTATGAATAATAGTTATTTATTCAAATATGTTCCATGATTCATGATTCGACAATGTCGAAACATGAACAATGATGTTGTTTTTTGTATACTAAATAAAAACGTGGTTATTTGTAACTCTATACTTTTTAAAAATAACATTTCATGTCAAAATATGTATTTTTTGTCTACTTGCATTGAATTTATTTGAAAGGCTTGAACAATAATTCAAATTAATTAAATGTTAAACGTCTTTCTGACATACTTACATTTATCTTGGAAGGGGTATCGAACTGTATACGCAGTTTCATTGCTCGGCAGCAAATCCCCGATATCTTCGAGTTTCTCCAGCTGTTTTCTAATATTATCCACGGGATTGCTACTGCAGCTTTGCTGCTTCGCACTAACCGACGTTTTTTTCCTTTGCACGCGTGGGTAAGTATCACTAGCGTTGGTCGTGTCGTCGGACTCATACTTGGACGAAGCTTTCGAGGTCTCGGCCTCCGGTAGGTGTGCCCTCTCTGCAAAGTCCTCGCCAGCGAGCTGGCTTTCGCTCGCGCTTCCTTGAGACTTTGAGTTTGTGATGGAATTTGTATGAGTTTTCTTCGAGGATGATCTGAAGTTCCGAGTTAAGGCCTATAGCCAGACATTAGGCGAAGTTGTATGGAGATGCAAAGGGCACCCTCACAGATCAGAGTATAAGCACTTGGTCGTGCACGATCTCTGACGGACAAGTGCTTAAAGTACGGTGAAGGTACCACGATTGTGAGAAATGGCGGTGCAAGGTGATCAGAGCATGACGTGATCGATACATGAAAATGATAATTGGTAGAATCTAAGTAATTAAGTATTTGTAGGAGGTTGTATGGTTTATCAAAGGTCATTATCAATCGCCTGTTTACTTTGCTAAATCAAATGTTAGTAAAAAGGTTTCAGTACGGCTGACTTTCTTTATCCGATGTATTTGAAAGTAGCTGGTTCTAGTATTTAAATACGTTATACAGTTGAAGCTAACTTGTAAATGTAGACATATGTGTATAAACATATGTATATTTACTTTTTTACAAAGTAGTCTTTGTTATTTTAATACTAGAACATGCTGGTAATTGATGCTAGGTCAAAAAACTGTTCATCAATAATATACATTAGGATATGCATGATATTTGATTTGTATATTATTTACACATTGAAGAATTTACAACATAGTCTGTACAAAGCGTGCGTAAAAGAGTTCGAAGGTGTGTCAGACACATAGATCGTTAAACGGACTCACTTCTGCTCGGACGATTCAGTCTTTTCCGTCCGCGTGCGCATAGAGGTTGATTTTTCGGTCTCACTTGCAGTCGTGTTGCCTTCTTTTCTACGATTCCGCCTCTCGACTAAAAGGCGCACTTCTTTCTTCAACTTCAAATACTTTTCTTTCAGGGTGTTATACTTATCTTCCAACAAGCGTTTTTCGCAGCGCAACTTTTCATAGTCGATATTATCCTGTCTCACAACCCGTTCGTTGTGCTTCTTTGACTCATTTTCCAAGTCTTTTGAAAATTCGCTGCGTAGTTCCTCTAGTCGTTGTTTATATACTTTTTTGGATAAACTTTCCTAAAAGATTCATACAAATTACTATTTGAAAATGGATAATAAATATTATGAAATACAAATTATGAAATAAGAGCAATAAAATTTAGAATGTAAAATTCTAATAGGAAATTCCAGTTTGGAAATTGTCTTGTGTTCCAGGATATCTATTCTGAGTTTGAAAAGTAATATGATTTCCAAGGAGTGGTCTGGAATCGCCTGTAACTTTTAACGAGGTTATACAAATATTCTACACTTTAAGAAAAAACCAATTAGAAAAAAGAAAGTGTGTAGTTTTCAGATATAACTATTAAAATATTATGATGATATAAATTAGTTGCATCTGTTAATACTTACATCTATCCTAAAGTCCCGCAGTATTTTTGCTAAATTCTTTTCATATTCATCTGTAATCTTTGCAACATTATCCTGATGCTGAGCTTTCAGTTGAGTTTTCATTTCCTCGAATTCAATATCCAAGTCCTTCTTCAACACCTCCAACCTTTCATTGTGGTTTTTGATGATCTCATATTCGTTCATTTTTGCATGCCTTTCATTATCAAGACTCTTTTCGAACTCGCTCTCAAGCTTTATCATTTCGCTGTTTCTCAATTCCAACAACTCTTGTCTCTTCTTATCCAGCTCCGTTTTCAAGTTGGATAAAATCTCCTGCCTCTCTTTTTCATAACAATTCTCTAACTCCGCCCTAACCTGAGCCAGGTGTTCTGTCCTCGCATCATTCATCTCCGCGATCAGTTTCTGCACTTCCATCTCCTCCTTGTCCGCCATCTCTCTCTTCAGTTTCTCCAACCTCTTCTCCAAGATCTTTTCCATTGAAGACTTCTGTTCCGCAAACGTCCGTTCTAATTCCTCTTTGATCCTATTCAATTTGGCATCATACTCTTCCCGAATTAACTGGGCCATGTCGTTCTGATTCTTCTCCAATATCCTTTGTTCGTCGTGTCTCTTCATATCTTTAAGCATGATTTCCTTCTGTCGTTTCAACCTGATCATATTGTACTGTAATTCGTTTCCTGTAGAGTTGTCGTCGTCATCTTCGTAATCTCGCCTTGTTGACAAGATATCTATATTCCTCACGCTTACAAATTTATCTGGCAGATAGTCATTTTCAAATTCACTCGAGCTACTCTTGCCCATCTGACTGTTGTGTTCGGACTCGGATACGTTCTCCACTAGGAACCTCTTGCCCACCTTCTTCGAGGTTTTCTGGAAGACCTCAACATCCTCCTGCAACTGTCTTCCTCCTGACTCTTGACTATTTCCAAACTCAGTTAGGGCATTCAAATCGTAGCTCATCGACGTCTGTCTTCGGAATCCTATGCTCGGGGAGTGCTCTTGGTGGTTGTCATAGGAATCAGAATCGCATTCGTCTTCGGAAGCCATGAACATGAACAAGCCTTCCTGCGCATTCAAGTCGAAACGCACGCTCTTTCGTTCTTCATCATTTGGCCTATCATCTGAGAACGTGAACAAATCATACGTCATCGGGAGGATACCGAAGGATTTGAAAAAGAGAAAGAGAGCACGGATAGCAGCTTATCCGCTGTTATCTGAGGGGATGGAGCTGTCGTGTGGGTGCATTCTGGCCACGCTCGTTTCATGCTAATTGCTGCAGTCCGTTCAAAATCATCATGGCGACCCGCCAGAATCAGCCAACCGACAACTCCACGTGCAACGAAGAACATCATTACCAATTTACATTTCACGACCAAGATAATAATACAACAGACACAAGTGCTTTAGTTACAAAATACTGAATTTACCATTTTACGTATATAAGAATATACATTTTACATTAAATTCTACGTTCATATTGAGGTACTAGTGAAATATTAAACTTTGAACGATCAACATCACTAAATAGTACACGCAAAAGTTTGTTACATTGGCTACTGGCTATCAGCGTTATTGAACACATGGTACTCGTCGATCCGCGTCGACTGCTTATAGTTAGGTCCTTGGACCTGGGTAACAACGACAAGGGGTTAATGCGCTGAAGGCAACGCAGGGTGCAGTTAATTGTCTACTGTGCGAACGTTAGTCAATACAGTTTACAAGCTCGAATAGTGGGAATCATTGGTGGATTGGGTTCAGCGTTTTCGTTCGCTCAAGTGTCATGTTCCTCGGTTAAAAAGCTATCTTTACCATCTTCCAGATACTTGTCGCGCAGAATCGATTTCAGTTTGTCGCTGGTCTTCTCAACCAGTGTGTGAATGTCTTCCAATTTTACGTCGTCGTTGCACGGTGTGGTATCTTTGCTGCGATTGCTCTTCAGGAACATGTAGCCATCACCGCTTAGCGGCAAACCTTTCGACTGCTGGACCGTCTGCTGTTTGCTTTCAGTGACTTCTACATTCGTGAGCACGTTGGCGCTAATGTTGTCAATGTCGATGATTTTCTCCTCTGAGCCAAATTTCGCATTCAGTTGTTGCCAATCTTTCTCATGACGAGGACTCATAGACTCCGACCTCTTCAGCACCTCTTCCATCTCTTTGCTGGACGCGTCGATGACCTTGGGGCACTGGTAGAATTGCGGATCCTTAAAATTGAGGTTTTTGTAATCTCTGGAAGCTCGGTCAGTCATTAGGGAAGCGTAAAGTGGGCTCTCGGACTCTTTTGTCGAGGAAGGTCTCTCGAGCGATGCGCTTTTCCTCCGCTCGCTGATTAGTGGCTTCATTGATGGCTTTGGCATCGGCGGCAGCTTCACGGGGATTTTGGTCTGACCCGAGAAGGACGTACTGGGAGCCGACTCTTTTGGTAATGTCGCTTCCTCATTCGAGTCTAGCTCCTTCGCCGTTGTTTTTGAGTCATCGTCTGAAAATTAAATTTGCTTTTTAATCTGTCAATAGTTTAAATTTAATTATATTCACTATTTAAAAAATCTGTATTCATTGTCGTTTTTGAAAAAAAAGTTTAAACTAATGTAAAAATAAATCGAATTATCAAACTTTTTATGGACCACTGTTATTTCTAATCAAGCAATAAACAGTACAAAGTTTTGGAGTAATTAGTAGCCATTGAAATAGTGACTAATTTCAATGATACTGTTCAAATTACAAAAGTTTTACATCTGACTATGTAAATGAATTCAAGCTTTACAAAATTTAAATATATCTTGAAACATTAATTTAACCATTCTAGGCATTTTATTTCAGTTTTGGATCTAAAAAAAAGGGTATGCTGAGAAAAAATGCTACAGAATACTTTTGAATTACTTCTTTTCAGACTTTAATGTAAATTTAAAAATACCACTGCACTGCTCGTATTTCAAGCGAGGAAGCCAACGTTTACTTTAAACTATTAATATAATCTTTTATTCAACTTTCTTTCTTTCGAGGAAATTGGATTTTACGACGCTTGAATAAAATACAAGTGAATGAGTGTTGCGGAAGTTGAATTGAAAACTAATTAAATTTTATTATCATAATGGTTACCCCTGAGTAATTGTGGTATAATTAATAAGTTTCATCCGAAAAAGTAATTCCATTTTTATATATTTATGTATTTGTGATTTTTGTTATATTTTTATTATTTTCCATTTAATATTTTTCAAAATACTGAATTTCAAAGTAATCTACAGCTAGAAAATAGTCATTGAATGTTCAAATTATTCAATCAATGAAGAAACATAACCACTGAGGGGTAAGTAAAATAAAAAGTACTTCTAAATTGCGAAAATTTGATAACTGTAATTTAATATTCATAAACTTTAATTTAAAATAAATATATTGGAAAACAAATAAAATTTGATATGCTCTAATTAAATTTCATAAGATTGTTGAAACATGAATGACTCAACCTCCATTCATCTTGTGAAATCACGTAGTAACTTCAAAACCTGATATATTTGCAACCTTTACACAACTCAATAATTGAAGTGATTCGATTAAACTAAGGAGTATTGTCTTCACATATTGCACACGAATGAAGGAGATTCTTTATGATGTAACCTTGGCCTGATATTCAATAACGATATTTAAATCGTCAATAAATTTTTTTCTTTTTTAATCGTTCACTCGAATAGAGTTGCGTTGCAAAGAAAGACAATGTTTCAGATTTGCTTGTGTCATTCGCACGGAAACTGAATACCTGGTTTCGATTGGAAGTGAACACTGTTTTTGAAAGGCTTTAATTTTTTAGTTTCCTCGTACTCTAATGAAAAATTCATCTTCCCTTCAAGTAGTCTAAACAATACTGCCTTTTAACTAGTCAACTCATTCAGTTATATGATAAAAAAATTGAGATTAAACTAAAAGAAAGACAGAAAATTGACAAGTGACATATCATGAAATGGTTACTATGGTTAGAAGAAACGTCATTAGTAATTTCTTTTATTTTGCACATCAACGGATTACAGTTCACGTTTTCTTAAACCATAAATATAACATAATTGAATGATTTTATGACAATGAACATCATGAATATGACAATTGAAATCATGAATGTCATTCAATTCAAGGTTTGACTTATGACACTTTCACGTGGATCAATAGACGTTCATTATAAAAAATATAACAACAAACCACTTTAAAACGCCAAATAATTTCGGACTTTACTTTCTTTCAAAGTCGGAATTAATCTGGTTTTTAAATTCTTGTTGTAATCAAAGTAATAAAGCAATGCAGTGTCGATAATTTATTGTTGATTTGCAAAATCGATTATTAAAGTAATTTTCAATTAAATTGTAAAAGCATTTTATACAAAAAAAAAAACGTAAAGCTTCAAGTTATTTTAACAAGAATATTTATCGGAAAACGCTCACCAAGACTTAATCTTTTTTGTCCGCGAGCTTCTTGGACGAGTTCTTTGTATACGGAATCTAAGGGATGTTCCCAGTGGGATTCGTTGGTCGGTTCGTGGTAGTAGTAGTACATCGGGCTGCTGGAGCCCGGCGAGTTGACGATACATGGCTTCCATCCTTTGGGCAACGGAGCCGCGAGTCCTTCGCGAGCTAAATGCAGCAAGTGAGGTTCGGACTCTGGATCGATCCCCAAACGCTTCGCATACTCGATCACCTCTGTAAAACAAATGTTCGTCTTCGTTGAGGTAATTATTCAAACCTTTATTACCAGACGAGGGTGTTTTTAAAAAATATTGTTAAATTTAACAATTTTTCAAAATAAACATAATCCAGCAACAGCATTCAAAGTTTTAATTTTATCATTAATAGTTTTGTCCAGACGTCCAAATCATTAAAAATGATATATGTTTTTAAATTTAATTTTATCATTAGAAATTGGATCAATTGATCTATTGATTAATCAATTAATCAATTAATGGATCTGAATGGTACTTTTAGTTAATATTTTTTTATTGTTCTTTCTTCTTCAACCTCTTATTAATCATGACATATTAAAGACAACTAAAGACAAGAATTGCCCATTTCATCGAGGGTTCACGTCCTCGAAAATATAAACGAATTTTAAAAATAATAACACGCGGTAAATGACCAACTCGAAATATAAAAAGAAAAAAGCTTAAAGTTAGAAAAAGTGACGTCAGTCGCGACGTGACCTTGTAACTGAACATGTATTGGACGTTAATCTTCGTTTTTACGATTGCGCTGGAATTCGAGTGGCGACCCGTCAATTTTCATTCGATCCGTACGCCGACCAGTCGTAAGTGCTAAATTGCCCGGCTCACGCTGCCACCGACAAAACACGCGGCTTGATATTTTCGGTGGCGCGCCAATAAAGAGATCGTTGTTACAACACAAAGGTCAATTTTTCTGCTTAAATTTATTGAACATGTGTAAAAAAATCGCTACTGTAAAAATTGCATATAGCATTATGGTCCTTTTATTATTATCAATACTTGTATATATATATATATATATATATATATATAC
>JABFOV010001218.1:13609-26918 GCA_022817685.1 Aradophagus sp. ZL-2020
CAATTTTTCTGCTTAAATTTATTGAACATGTGTAAAAAAATCGCTACTGTAAAAATTGCATATAGCATTATGGTCCTTTTATTATTATCAATACTTGTATATATATATATATATATATATATATATATACATACATAAATTTCTTATGTATATAAAATGTGTAATATTTGAGACATTGAATTTATAAAAACAAACGCAACAAATTGTATTTTTTTTTATCTGAAGATCAAGATCATTCTTCCAAATCCAGCTTAACAAAAAGTTTAATTTAAAAGAAAAAAAAATAGTTTTTTAATTAAAAATCCTGAAAAACGAAAATACAAATCTAAAAGTATTCAAAATACAACGTTCGGCATACGTTTCTCTTAATGTCCCATCTTTTGCGTTTCCAGTCACCTCAATTGCATAGAAATAAAGTGCCAAACGTCACAAACGTCTCGCAACGGCGTCACGTCGTGGATCAGTGTTTTTGTAACCGCGATACATACGTCGTCACGAGCACGCCACACGTGACATCTATTCACGCGCCTAGCGCAGCACGGACCTACGCTAATGCGGATTAATAATTTCACAGCAGTTTTTAATTGATAGTTAACGCGGTAATTCGCGACGGAAACGTTTTATCGTCTCGTATTGAATAATACGGTTATGACGTTCGAGACTGTTATTCAATGGATTCGCGGCAGTCACGCTCCAATAGATCTTCGGAAGCGTTGACTTTAAAATTAGTTTAATAGCACGTTGCGTTTGATAGTAATTTATTTCGTCGTTTATTTTCCGTGCGTCGGCAATAACGATAATAACGATTCGCGAATGAAAAAGAAGTAAAGCGGATTTATTGCAGCGGTAACCGATCGTGAAGCTCGAAGGAGGTCGCTGCGGAAATGTATTAAAAAGGCGGGATATTAATTTATTTCAATTGTTTAATCCAACGTTCGAAAAATAAATAATAAATATAATGTTTAATTTGATTTATCATAATTATACGGAAAAACTTAAAAACGGCTTTTGTCACACGACCGAGTAATGTCGAGAAAATTGTAACCATCGAAGATAAACGAAAACAATTTTTCATGTCTTCATCCTTGTTTGTGTTTAGAAATTACAATTTTCCGTCTTGACGTTCCGCAAACAAGTCAGTCGTGTGCTAAAAACAACTCGGTTTTTCCATCTCTCTAAAACTGCACACTTAAAAATATCCATTTACTATAAAAATGTTACTCTCGTGATAAGTGGATTATAAAATGATTTTAAGAATAATCCATAAATCATATAAATAATAATTTTACAGTAAAATAATTTAAGAGTGCAATTTGACAAGAAACTTGAAAACGACCGAGCTGTTTCTTACAAGTGAAATCCATTTGCCGCAAGAATGATCCGTTTATTATAAACTAATTTTTGTATATTTTTTTTATGTAATTAAAAAAAAAGGATAGAAGACAAAATCTATTTTAAAACAAAATAAAAAACGGAACGCATAAAGGGCAAGTTGAAAAATATGATTTGAAGTTGAAAAGCAGTTGTTTTACGCTTCTGAAATTTCCAACGTTTATTAGTAAACGAAAATTAAATCTGATACAATTTCGTATATATAAAAACGATGGTACATCTTATGGAATAATTTTACAAGAAAAATTATTAATATACTCAACTTTCAGAACATAATATTTTCAGTTCTAATTACAATATATGTTGTTAAATTATATGACAATTTTTGTTTATTAGTAAACGTTGGAAATTTCATCTGCATGTTATTTTGGGCGTCGAGCGAAAGGTGGCATGGAAAAGGGTGCGATTAAAAAAGCGAGTGCGGGCTGCGCCGTGACAGGTGAACGCGTATCGACGGGGTTGCGCGTGGGAGCGAGGCGGGGTGGCCGGTAACAGCTGTCCGACGAGCGGCGAAACTGTCGTCGCGGAAGCGGCGCGAACCACTTGCGACCGACCCGACAACATTTTCGCCGCACTGCGGCCCCTATTGATTTTCCGCCGTTCGCCGTCGCGCGCGCGACGCCGAGCCGAGGTAAATAAACAAGAGTGGCGAGCGCCGTCCCACCAGGAAGCTCTGTCAAAATTGGCAGCGCTCTTGCTAGCGCCTTTCGCAACCAGATGGATTATTTTGGCGCGACTTTCCGAGCTCTTTAGGCTTTCGCGCTCGAACGTTGTGCAAAGCGAATACGAAATTGATTCTCCGAGACTTTGTTACTAGCTAGTGGTTCTATGTTTTTTTATTAATTTAATATTGTTTTTAAAATAAAGGTATTCTAGCAATTCTCTCACTTTGGGAGAATCTTGCCTAGTTTTTCATTGCTGAGGTTTCCTTTTTCTTCGAATGTAGAAAGTGTCAAAAGTTCTGAGGTCAGGATCAAAAAGTTTTGGAGATTCTTTCTTAATTTTTAAATTAAGAGAATTGCAATGTAAACTGCTCAAACTATTATTCTATTGTTAAACATTTGCTGAATTATGTTAAAATGTCTCAATTTTATTATTGAAAATTGTAGTTTAAAAAGACCCTAATTCAATGTGGTCCAGCATGAAGAATCACCTGACTGAACAAAAAGAAAGTCAACAATTTGAATCAAACAATGGAGGTGGGGGAGGTCACTTGATACTAAATCACTTGACGGATCCAATTCAAAAGTATAACATATAACATGATAAAATTCAATTCTTGCGACAATTTAACGTCAAGAACAATAATAATAACAACAATAGTAATCAAAGTTACTTTCCCCCAATGATATAATTCAACTTTCCCCATCCTGTCCCATTTCAACGTTGACCTTATATGTGAGCACAACAGCTGTTCCCTGACTTATTATTTTTAGAAGTACACGAAGAAACATTTAAAATACCTTTTCTCATAAATTTAGATAAATACTACAAGGACACGACTTCAAACATCTTCTAATGTTGAGGTAACAGTACAACACAAACCTAAAACCAAATACAGAAAGCACCCTTATTTTACTCATAAATTAATCGACTTCCTTCTACGGTTCGCCGGGAAATTGATTGCGCCCCTTTCCTCAGTGTATCATAAAAATGTATTAATTAGTGAAACGTACACTTGTTCATTAATATACATATCTAAAATTTCTATAATTAAATAATTATAATTGAATTACTAGATCCAACAGATAAATAAAAACCAATATCAGTGATCTACGGAACAGGAAACTCGAAAATCAGAAAAGTTGATAAATAAGTTAATAAATAAGAAAGTTAATAAATTGGTTGCAGAAGTCAAAGTGATACCAGTGAGCATTCAAAATAACATTTATGAATATTAGAAATGTCAACGAGTAAAGTAGCGTAGTAAACGAGCCACTTGTTTATTAGCGACCCGTTGGCTTTTGGCAGCGGAATCCTGGGCTTGCGAAATCGCGGGGCTTTTGCGCGCTTTGCCGTCAGGTTTGCGCCAGCTTGCCCTGCCGCCGGTCCAATCGATACGATTACGTTATGATGTAACGACAACGGGAAGCGCGAACGCGTTGCTCCGACGTTTCGCGGGCTTGGTCCATTCGGTCCTCGGTTGAACCCTTTGTTGCTCGCATCACTTCCAGTGGCTTTTTCTTCTTCAAACACATCAATCCAACTTCTCTTTCACAAATCCAACTCGGTGACTCCCTCGTGATGCGACCCAAAGAAGATAAAACCTATTGTTCAAGGACACGACCAATTGCCATTTTCTGAAATCCCTCCATTCTTCGTTTCATCGATTATTTTTAAGTTAAACAACATAAAGATCGCCATTCAAAGTTTTTAAATTGAATTCAATTAAAGGAACGATTCAGAAAATGGTGCATAATTAGTCATATTATTCATCGATAATTGTTTTTTCTTATAAATAATTCAATTGTCCATGTAAATATCAAACAGGTAAAATTAAGCCAATGAATTGGCTAAACAGTTTATTAATAAATAAACAATAAAGTGAAAGTATATAAATAAAAAACTGTTCCAGAAAATTAAATAGATAATTCGACCAGGTATTATATTATTATTACCGTTAATATATATATTATTTTCATTTCCTTCAGGTGAAACATTCCGAACAATGAATCAAAAATATTCTAATAATATGATTCCAAAAATAATGGACTACCTAAGTATCTCTGTTTATCCTCCTCTATGTTAGATGTAAACAAATAAATTTCACATTGCTTAACTCGATGAATTTTTAAATATTTGAATAACCTAATAATAGGGGCAAGATAATATTAGCTGGTGGGGTTATTATTGTAAACATAAGTATTACTATATATGTTATTAAATTATAATTTAGCATCATTCGTTATTGAATATGTATATACATATACATGCACATACACACACACACACACACACACACACACACACTCATATTTAAGTATCCATATCAACAAATAATTAGTGTTCGTTTAACTGCAAAATATAAACAAAACTTGTGCGAAAAGTCAACTCACCGTCATTGGTCGGAGGTGACGTTTCGTCGAAAACCTCACGGCATACGGTTGTGGCGGTATTGTCTTGAGAAATACTCATTTCTCAAGCGACAATGCGCCGAAAAGTTTCGTGCAGGGCAAACAGTGCACTCGGCTTTACGCGCTGCCCCGATCGCGCGGGCCCCTCATGCCAAAAACGTTGGCGATCCGCGTCGCACCGTCATGTTCACGAATGCGCGTTAACCGCGCCGAGCGACGGTCAATGTTGAATTCGAGTCGAGCGCAGGGGTAGGAGGCCAGCACTACACTGGCGCCGTACGCCTCGCGGCGACGCTCGCGCGAACAACGACCTGTTACGAGCAACGTTGACAGCTCCCCTGCGATCAATCCACCTTCGTCTTTCGACATTGACTTATGCACGTGGCCCCTGTCCGCTGTCGATTCATCGTAATTTTTTTTCTTCAGTAAAGCGTGCAGCATGCGCAAAAAAGACGTGAAGAATGTACATTAACTTGTTATATATATATATAGAAGAAAGAAATATATATAGATAATAATAACGTTGGTATAAGCAAGAGTTCAATAACATTTTTTGTTACTTATTTTGCAGTTGAAGTAAAAATAGTGTAAAAAGTGCTGGGATTAATATCAATTATGAAATTTGAATTGTACAAATTTGAGTTGAAGGATGATAAAACTGCCTACCTTGCCGACCGATATTACATAAGATTATCCGTCGACGGTTTCTTTGGTTATTAGTGAGGCACGTGGCTTGTTGCAACTTCTGTAGATGGAAGCACGTACGCAGGGGCTGGTGTTGTATATAATGGGTAAGTATGTTATTTACGCCCTCTTTTTTTATTGCAATTACGTGTTATTGTTATAATTGAAAGTTCTAGTAAAAAAAGTACGTTTGTTTTTGAAAAACTCATTTGAAAGCAATTATATATAAGATGTATCTAAAAATACATCTTTATTGGACTCATTGTTCTATAATTACCAATTAATTATCTAATTTAAATATTTTAATAATTATCTAATTATTTTTTTACGTTAATTGGTTGATAATTTCCCGAAGGTTGAATGTCCCGAATTTTTTTCATTGATAAATGCATTGTAAATTTTGAGAAAATTTACGATTTAGTGAACTGAAAATCAAAAAAATTTTCGAGACATTGAACCTAAGTGATTTTTGGCCATTTAATCTGAAAAATTTAGGAACTGAATTTTTGAGATCAATATTAGGGTAAAAGTAAAGGTTTTAAAAGTAATAGTAACTGAATTTTAAACGCCCACCAATCAAAATTTAACTGACCGATATTACTCATAACTAATTTTGAATTTGGTACGGCACGAGCAATCACCAACCAATAAGAAAATCAGAAAACTTAGAATATTATCCCTAACGGAACATTTTGTTCTGTTAGGGAAAAGTTTGATACAATTCTTCAAATCTAATATCTGTCTTCTAATCTATTGTCTTCAATTTAATATATATTAATAGCTTAACAAAGAAATCCACATAGAAACCATATAAGAATTTGAGACAGGAAACTGCATAGGAACTTACTGGGGTTCCTATATAGGAAGCCATAGCCAGTTCCTATGTAGGTTCCTATGTGAAATTTCTATATAGGTTCCTACATATACTTTGTTAGGGCAAAGTCCTAGTGAAGTCACTATGACTTCGTTAAAATGTCATATGTGTAACCTTAATGTGATGTTACATCTGCGATAAGAAGGTAATGCGTCTTTTAACCACATGGAAAAAAAAATGATATTGGAACAACAAAAGATTTATTTTACACATGTTTATTATTTCAATACGTTATATTTGACAGAGCTTGAATGGTATTTGAAGAAGGTTATATTAATAATGCTTAATTTGTTGGTTTTTATTCAAAATTCACGTGGTTTAATCGGCAGAAAATTATAATGATCGTTAATGTTAGACTTGAGTGATTAAAACTTGTTTTAAAATTGAAACGGAAAAAAAGCTAAACAAAAAATAAAAAAGAAAGCAAAAAGATAGGGAAAAATAGAAGTATTTAACAGCATCATTATATTATGAGCATTCAAATTAATGGCGTTGCGTTGTACACCAATAAAAAATCGAGAAAATTAAGAGATAATGACATTCATTGGCACAACTTATTTCAGGTACGTCGTTTTCTTTTCTTTTCTTTCATGACTGTCGATAATTTTGAACAAGGAACATACCTCATTAAAGAAACGATCAGTTCTCTATACATAGGGAAAAAAAAAAAAAATATTTACATATTTTTTACGATATGTGATTCTAAATCCCTGGCAACAGACATTTATTAATCTTCTCAGGTCATTTTTTTACGTCTGAAATCGCGGAAAGTCGTTTTATTGAATTATTAAATTAATACTTAAGGATGTTTCAGAAATTATTTAATAGTAGGAGAGTGATTTGCCAAGTTCCTATTGTAGTTTTTTTTTTTTTTTTGTCAATGACTAGAAGCTGGCTAACTTTCAACCGTAATGGCGAATTGGAAAGTAACATTATTTTGAAATAAAAGAGGACAAACAATTTAGTTCATATAAGTGCGTCCTCTTTTATTACAAAATAATGTTACTTTCGAAAAGCGCCATAAGGCAACGTAAACTCAAAATCAAAATCGTTAAATATTGTTGCGAGTTGAGGATGTATGTAGCATGTTCAATCAATCGGTTAAGTTGAATGATTCATATAAGGGTCTCAGTTTGTAACTAGCTTGGAAAAGAGACATTTTCCTCACTGGAACATAAAAAACGTTGGTTCGGCTTCGGCTCGTGATACCAACCATTCTTGGTAGGAAAAATTACGCATTCAACTACGGAATCACGGAAAAAATAACTTTTATATTGAACTTAAAATTCTTTTTTCCCTCGTCCAAAGACATATTATTTCAATACCGAAAGATCTAGAACGTTAGAAAAAGTGTGATACACAAAAATTATTTTCCTAAGCGAATACAACAAATATAAATTTGATTCAAGCAGATACAAATTCGATTTTTATTTAAATATTTATTTATTTATTTTATACCGATGGTATGGTATCGATATTGATTCAATATCGAACGTGCAATCAACGTTGATTCAATATTAAATCGACAATGATTCAACATTAATCAATTCATTGTTCAGATTTTGAATCAATGTTGAATCAGTGTTAAGTTGGTACTACGATTCGATATCATATTGATGTTGGTGATGTTTAGGTCTAATTGATATTAACGAAGCAGACATTCGAACTTCAGTACAATATCGAATCAAAAAATCCTTGACTCACTCATAATATTGAGTCAATATATTGAATTTGTATGAATTTGTATTACAATATCGATTAGACATGATGGCGTCGACATTATATCGATATCAGACTGTAACGTTGAATCAGTGCTAATTCATTGTTGTAATGAATGCCGTCAATGTTAAACCGATATTGATAGAAGGAACGTGTAAGTTTGATAACAAACAAAACAATTAGAAACTCTAAGAAATCGTAAACATTGAAGTAAAAGAAACAAACAGTAAGCATTCTGTTTACACTTTTATTCCAAGTTTAATATTTAAATTTTTTTTCATCATTTATAAATTTTGTAATTCGTTATACTACGAGTTGAAGTAAAAGAAACAAACAGTAAGTATTTTGTTTACACTTTTATTCCAAGTTTAATGTTTACATTTTTTTTTCATCATTTATAAATTTTGTAATCCGTTATACTGCGAGTTGAAGTAAAAGAAAAAAACAGTAAACATTAAGTTTACACTTTTTTCCCAAGTTTAATTATTTAAGTTATGTTTACATTTTTTTTCATCATTTATAAATTTCGTAATCTGCGTTATACTGCGAGTCGCAGTCGATGTCGAGTCAGTTTTTGTTCTCTGAGGAAATGGTAAGCAACATAATTTTTCCGTATTTTGAAATTAGTTGTATGATAACAACAGTTAATAACGTGATAAATAATGTCAACAATAACAGTTTTGATTGAAAGACGTTAGTATTTTTGTATTAAACAAGGATGCACATACACAAATTTAATTATCTGTCCTTTATCAGTGCAAAACATTGTTGATAACTAGGGTTACCATAAACAAGGACAATTTGGCGGAACGCTTATGTAATTTTAATGGGCATCCCGCCAATTTGTCCTTGTTTATGGTAAGCTTATTGATAACGAAAGAAAATGCTAAAAAAAGACATCAAGGCACGATATTGAAAAATGTAAGCAAAAGTTAATTACTTTATTAAATTTTTTATTTTCATCGACCGATTACGATTAATCGAAAATATTCGAACACGTATTTAGTGAGAAAAAGGTGGTAATGAATCTGATTGATATATTGTTGGATTTACAGGTCTAACAACCGATCAGCAGCATTGACGCCATTTTTAATTTAACGTGTATTTTATTACTTTTGGCGTAGGGCATAAAACCTCGACAATTCCGGCTAATAAAAAGTAAAAAAATGACTCTTGCTTGCAGAACTGGCTAATTACTTTTTATTACACGTATTTCGATATTTGAGGTGTATCTATTTTTACAAAACGGTTAATTGTATTTTAAACAGGATATTCAAAACTTCTGTTGTCATTTGATTGTCTTTCGGAATTCGTTGAGATATTACACAAATAAAAATCCGGATCTTAGCAACTATGGATATTATGTGCAGTGTATGTATGATTGAATTTCAAATACGTGATAATATTTATTCTACGACGCCTTGTGGACATGTTTTCCATAAAAAATGTATCAGTGATTGGTATATAAGGTAAATAAAACGTTTCCATTTTCTTATGAAAATAAAATTAAAAAATGTATAAAAATTTCATTTTTATTTTGTTTTAATCTTTTATCAACGAATACAAATCTGAATGAATACATAGAAAGTAAAAAGTGTATTTTTTTTTTTATATTACAATTATTATAATTTTTTTTGTTTTGTTTACAAATCGCAATAATACTACATATTTTATACAAACAAAAAAAGACAAAATAATGACTTATAAATACATTTAGTTCTAGCAGCTCTTCATGTCCCGATTGTAGAACTGAATCTTCAATCCACAAACTTTATTTTCAATCATCAATGGATATTGATTATATAAAAAATAGGATGGATGATTTATGTGAGCAGTTGACTAATTACTGTCTGGTATCGGAAATCGATTCAAAATCCCCTCCAACTAAAAATGCTGATTACTCAGTTCAAGTAGAACAAAAAATAGAAAAGTTTTTGGAAATCGAAAGCATTTTGATGAATATGCTTAAACAAATAGATGACGCTAAACTCTCAATGTTAATTGTGGAATCAAAACAAGAAGACATCATAACTGTTAAACAAGTTACCACAAACAACCCAACCAAAGATGATATTAAAGTACAAGAAGCAAATTAAAAAAGGTTAATTGAAACAATTTATATTGTAAACATATATTATAAAAATTTACTTGCCACTTCTTGCTTTGTGCTTGAATAAAAATATTAAATATAAAAATATTAAATAAGATATAAAATTAAATTTTTTGTATAGAAAAAAACTTAGTTTGAAAAGAGTATCTGTTATTGCTTGGCACTTTTTATAACTTAATCTTATGAATTTTTATATTTCAGTTTTAAACATGACTGCCGCAACTAAAAGAAAACATTTAAATGTCTATGCTGAGCATGAGACAGTTCAGGCCTCAAGTATATCTATTCGACAATTAAGAAGTTATGGCGATACGGCGATGGATTCTTATCAGGTTACATATAAATTAGAACAATATTTTTTCATTGATTAGATTATATTGATTGGTAGTAGTTTCAAAGTCATCATTATAAAATCTTCATTTTGTTAAACACATTTAACATAATGATTTTTCTTAATGTATGATAAGTACATTTGTGATGAATAAAGGCCATTTGGTCGGTATCTTATTTCTTAATAGAAAAGTTATATAAGCAACATACTTATAGTTAAAATATGTCATGCTAAAGGTTGTTGTTTATTATGTTTATTTTTTTTTTATTTTTAATAGTGAGTATTGTTTTCGTATAAATTTGTAATTGCGTTAATATTTCTTTCAACTTTTTGACAAAAAGTTTATTTTTTAACAACGTTAATCTAAAAATTAACCAACTTACGGTACATTTTTCTGTTTTAATTAATGTTAGCGTGAACACTAGGAGTAATATCAAGAATCAAAATGACGGATACTTTCATGTTTTTATTCCATGGTATATGTTTATGAAGAATAATGTTATGATTTTCCATACAGTGAATTCATGGATTAACCATCGGTTAAAAAGTCTTTCTATGGTTTTGATCCTTAATATTTTCCTTGGTTTAAAACTGTTATTACTTAAATTTTGATGTATCGTTTCTCATAATATTTTAAAACGCAATACGTTTGTACATTTTTCTCTTTGAAACTATATTATCTAGTACAACATGATATATGTGTAACAAAGATTTTTTTTTTCCATTTAATTGAGATGTACTTGACATGGAATTTTGATTGAAATGTTAATTGGGATGTTTGGTAAAAAATGAATGAAACTCATAGATGTCTCCTTTATATTGTACATAACGTGAGATATTTTATGGTGTTGTCAACAACTAAAATTTTCCAATCTATGATCAATTATAATAACACAATTTCTTTCCATATGGAGAGTATGAGATTCTTATCCTTGTATCAATAACTATAACAAGGTGCAACAGATGTTTATTTCACATTCAAATTATCATGCAGATTTGAATCTATATCTAAAGCTTGTTTGGTATTCATTATTTATTCATTTAACGATTGAGTTCGTTAACAGAATATTTTGATGACTGTTTTTAGCAGAAATGCTTGCAATTTGATGATTCATGTTAAATGATTATTTCATCAAATTAATTTATGATAAGATTTGTAAAATCTGTTATTTTCACAACTTTGAAGTCTGCAGAAAATTTCAAAATTACAATTTCGTTTTATAATATAAATCAATACAAAATTACAAATAGCGTTACGACCATTGAATTGAAGGAAGTACAGATTAAGATTTTATAGAATTTGAATCGATACTTTCTTCAATTCAATCATCGATTTGTTGTTAATTTAAGATTGCATAATTTTATGACATAATAGGAAATACATATCTTATAAAATTTGCTTATAAGGACAAATTTTTTTTTTCAATTGACAATGAGTAAGAAACATATATTCTTATAAGTCGAGTGCAACACTCGCATAAATTATAATTTTTCAAATTTACTGTGTACCCTAAAAAAATAAAATGTAGTATTAAGTCAAATTGTATTTCTTGATGAAATACAATCATCGTGAAATTCGTATATTTACTCATTTTACGGGCAGTGCTTATAAATCATTAAAAGTGATTGAAGCTTTTAAAAATTTAAAATTTAATCGTATTGTTAGAGCATCAAGTTATTAACTAATAAAAAGTGGTAAGTTGAAATAATTCTTCAAGCTAAATTTTTAATGTTATTTTGTATAACCGTAGTAAACCGATTTTTCCAATCCATCTATAATATTCACAATTAAAATTAAAGCAAATAAATTAACGACTTAAAAGTCGCTTTACTATTATATACATTTTTTTTTTCAATCTCAACTATAATTATATTTATTAAAATAATTTAATTCTCTTATTTTAGCTTCTTTTATTACTGTTTGAAACAATGGTCAAATAATCGCAACTTGTGCTTTGCATTCTTTGAATCTACATAATTTGAGGATGTTCATCAGTGTTTAAAACGACAAAAAAACTTTTTACTATTGTATTAATGGATTCTTGTACCAATTATTTCAAGTAAGTCAATAACAAAAAATTTCCATCACTTTCCTAAAATATTCTAGTTTTCATGGCAAAAAATAATTGCTTTTAAGTTGGTTCTAGGCAATGTTTTTTTCCTATATGAAATAAATGAATTCCTTGTTGATTGCACAGAAAGTTAATATCTATTTCTTTAAAAAAACAATGTTTGATTGTCAAATGACATCAGGAGAACTTTTTCTTCTGAAGTTGGTATTTATTGAACGGTAGAAAAAAAATTTTGCTTTGAACAAACTCAAAATTGGAAAACTTTGTTCAGATGATTTGTTCTTTATCTAAATATGTATCGTTTAACAAAAGTGCATGAGTGACAGCGATCAACAGCGCTTTAATAGAACGTCTTTTGTTTTGGTCGGTTCAAAGTTACAGATTAATAATTTTTGTTTCTTTCTTGAAATATGTTATACTCTGAGAGAAATGTTATAGCAAAAATTACCGTGCTAGCTAAGTGTTGTTGGAAGATTGAGAACATACCTAAAAAATCACTGTGTAGCATGATAAAAATTGTTTATTTTTCTTTAAAGTGTATCGCGTTTCATATTGATGATGTAATTTTTACTAAAACTTTTCTTTGAGTGTAAATATTGCGATAACTAAATTATTAAAAATGGTTGTAAAAATAAGAACATTTTTTTTATTATTTCAGATGACTTTTAAGTTGGGTTTTCTTGCGAGAAAAGGAAACAAAGTTGAATACGCTAAACATTACACATTGGAATGGAAGTATTCTTGTCTCAAAAACGCAAGAGAAGTCAAAGTCAAGTAAATATGGGATTCGCAGCTAACATAATGCAAACGATTAACAGAGATACCAAAGATTACTGCATATTGGTAAGTAAAAAATATAAAACGATTTAATCAGAAGTGGATTAAGAAATGAAAGAAACGAACACAAAAAATTTCTTTTTAATTTTCAAAATCGAAATTAAAACAGATCTAAGAGGGCCTATTACTTTTCTTTTATCTTTGATGTTGATAATTTTTTGTTTTCGTTTATCTCTGCTTCTCGATTTAATTAATAATATTCAAATACTACAGAAT
>JABFOV010001219.1:0-26907 GCA_022817685.1 Aradophagus sp. ZL-2020
GCTTTATGCTCGCCGCTCGAGCGAGCCCGGCGGAACTTAGAACGCCATGATTTATCGAAACGGACAGCCTAATAAATGCCCCCCGCGTGCCTTAAACGACAATGCACCTCTGGCTCTTTAGTTCGCCGAACAAAGTTTTAATTGACGAAGATTACGTTCGATGTGGTTCTCCTCGTTTCGGCGCTCGAAAATTGTGTGAGATTGATGTTTCAATTATGCAGATCGGTGTATAACAAAGTGTTTCGATGAAACCGTTCGTTTTGAAAACGCTGAAAAAATGTTGGGGGATGTTTTCCTTAATTTATTTGGGTTCTCTGGGTGCGCAGACATCAATATGTTGAAGGAATAATGTTAGTTTTGTTGAAAGTACGATTTTATTTCATTCATATTATTATATCATATCAGCATAAAAAAATGTTGATGTGGCCAAATGAGCAAATAAATACTAAAATGTTGCCGATTGAACGAAATTCTTATACTTGTGTCATCAATTTTGAAAAGTAACAGTTTATAATTTCACGCCGAAGAAAAAGGCTAAAAAAATGTTTATGAATAAATATTTTTAAACAGATGTTTAAACACAAATACTTACAATTTATATAATGTACTGTATTATTCAATTTTTAAAGATGTGTGAAAAATGAAAAACGTGGCTACGTTTAATCTTCTTTGATCAAAGACGCAGTTTCGTCGATATATCGATTCGGAAATTCATTTAACATAAGCAGATTTCGCGCACCGTCATCTGACTTTGTTGGGTAATGGAGAAACATTAATACGAGTATAAGTCGGGGGAGTTTCAATTTTACTTCCGTTTTTTTCTCATTTTTTTATGCACACATATATTTTCCTGTCTTATTGAATGACCCGTAGTACGATGACCCAGAAGCTATAATCATTTCTTTCACCTTTTCTAATGTAATTTGCAATTATAAACAGGGAGTTTGCAGTATTTTTATTGCAACGAATTAATTGGCCAATTAAAATAGATGACACGACTTTTTTATCCTCGTTCCGCAATTTTTCACATACTTTTTTATCAATAATTATAACAAATTCTACTTTTGACGAATAATTACAATTTATTGATGTAAACGATTTTCTCACACTGAATAAAACAAAATCATAAAACAATCACTCGACGATTTTACACGCACAATAACGTCGTGATGAAAATTGCAAAACAATTCGCGTATCCTAGTTTCACGTTCCGCAACATTTTGAATTGGTATTCACGTTGCTGCCATCAAAATCCGTCATCCCCCACCTTTGATACCACAAATTCCAAATCCCTTATTTCGATTTGGCAGTCGTCCAGCGACGCGAGAAAAATGCCACGTATTACAGTAAATTTAAATAAAAATTTAGCGCAAAGAGGAAACAGTCGACAACACGTCAAGTCGAGTAAACAGGCGACCCGCGAGATTTATGTTTTATACTTAAAGGCACGACTCACGAATGCAAAATTAATTGTCTTATGTCGAACGAAATGTGTTATTCATATACTTAGAATAATATCTAGTTTGTGTTATAATTCAAACTGTAATTGAAAATTGTAACGGAAAATACAAGAAAAAATGAATTGTTACGTCAACACTGACATAACATAAGTTAAGTTTATATTACATTTTCTTGTAAATTTTTTTAACGTAAAACTTCAAATTGAAATCTGACATGTTTATTCGAATTTGACAATTCTACTTCAAAAAACTGTTACCAAAAATTTAATTCAAGTTAAAAACAATCAATTAATTCAAGTCTTTGAACATTTATTATATTATTTGAACATTTGAAAGATTGAAGTTTCAAAGACCTGTTCAAAAAAAGACACAAAAAATCAATGTGCACATTCAATTGGCGCACATTCAATCTTGCGCGGCTAAATAAGAGCAGGACGTTACAAGCGTCGAATACACGCATTGTGTATAACCACGCTCAATTATTTATCTCGCGAACTTTACCTGGCCACGTTCCGTAGGAAGCAGAAATCGACCATACAGTGCATTCCACTCGGCGAGCCAGCTGATTTCTTTCGAGCGAAGCGCGGCGAGAAGGAAAAAAGCAATATGAAAATGTATTGCGTTGAAACGCGCATACAGAATGCAGACGCATAAATCAGAAATCACACGCCGAACGAGAGTGAAATCTTTTGTAAAAAGTCACAAGTGTTAATTGGAATTGCACCGAGGAAATTAGAATGAGGTTTTTACTGGCGGTAGAACGATTTCTTGAAAGAGCCTCGGTATTCTATCTGTCCTCTTTTCAGTCTGGTGTTATGTATACAAATGCGTAGTTGAACATTGCATCACAAGTTTTTAGATAGTTTTGTCCCGCGAGTTGATTAGACGTTGAACATTTTTATCGAAAGCGATCGTAAAATCTGACTCGCCGTACAACATTTTCGTGAATTCGAAACGAAGCTGCAAATCGATCTGATAATCGGAAACCAGCCGGCACTTTGAATAGAACGCACTCCACGAAACTAACGCGAAGTACAGTTCGATACAAAAACATCGAGAAGCTTCGAAACGCGACAGTGCGGCGAATTTCCATCAACGTGGAAAAAAGAATGGAAAAATCTGCGAAAACATAGAGTCAGTAATCAACGGTTTCTCGTCCCAACGAATACGATAAAAAGCTCCGCGAACGATTGCAGTCGATTCAACCGAACGACGTGATTTACCTCACAAACGACTGTCCAACCGCTAACCGCAAAAGCGTCGGAGCTACTTCAATCATCATTAGCTACTTCAAGCATAGGATATTAAGAACCTTGTAGTGAAGGTCAAAAAAATGTCGATTATTTTGTTCCGAAAAATATCAGGATATCAAAGATTGTCTATTCAAGGTCGCTGGGGTGCGAGGAGAAAATAAACAGAATCTTGATAATGTTAGATTATTACAATTTTTTGTTGGAGATTAATATAAAGTTGGTAATCTTGTTTCAAAGGATATCCGGATTTTAAAAATTGTTTATTCAAGATCATTGGAATATCAAGGACTTTGTATAGAAATGAGCAGATTGTCAGTGATAAATTCCGCATTATTAGAATTACAAAATTTATCTAAATTAGATCATTAGAATTTTAAGAATTATTGATTGAGAAATCAACAGCAAGTTGATTATTATTTCTTTTTTAAGTTTCTCAGTTTATTTTGGAGAACATTACAAGATCAAGAATTACTCATCGAAGGTTACAAAAATGTCATAAAGATTCCACTTAAAAGTTCACTCGACCAAGGATTGTCTCATTAATGTCACGAAGATGTCAAAGATTCATCAAAGCGACTTCGGATATTATTACGATGTCAGACATCACCAGAATTGAAGGTCTCTTAAAGATCATCAAGACATCAATGAGCCTACATCAAAGATCTTCACTTGCTACCAAACCGTTCCAGGACATCAAGGACCTTGAACAAAAAGTCACTAAAACATGGAGCTTCTTACATCAACCATTTGTGAACCATCAACGATTTTACACCGAAGGTCACCAGGATGTCAAGGATTCCGCACTCTATTCCGCACTAAACTCCTTCCACCTACTGACCTCTTACCACCCCCCAATGACAGAATTCCGGAGACAAAAAAGTAACAACAAAGGCTCGTCTGTGAGCGAAAACTGTCGTTGCGCAGGAGTCGGGAGGGCCCGTGGACGGTTTCCGCCTAAGGAGGAAGCGATTGTCGGGACTCGGGGGTAAGATCTGGCGCGAGGCCTCGCGACGGCTGGCTCGGGGTGTCCCAGCCCGGCGTCAATAATACCCGAGTGACGTAACGCCGCCTGAGTCTCGTTATTGGAGGATGTGTCATCGGGTGGCGGTGGGCGGTGGGGGTGGGGGTCGATACGACGGGTGGCGCGGGCCGCCGGTGAGTCGGCCGTGGCTCGCCGGGCGCTGGGCAAGGACGAGGAGTGGAAAGCGGGGATAGATGGCAGGACGAGCCGAAAGGGAGGGGGAGATAACGGTCGCTCGGTTGGGCGGCCGCGCGCCTGGCGTCAGTTACTCGAAGCCGGCGACGGTGTTTCGTTCGGATCCAGCCGTGCGGACCCAGCGCCACTAGTATTGACCTTGACAGGATGACGGGCTTGCCGCGGCCGGTGTCGTGGTTGGCCATGTGATCGCGCGAACCAAGGTATCATCGTCTGGATCATCGGCCAACGCGTCATTGTAGCAGCTTCAACCAGCGACTAATATCGCGGAAGTAAGTATGGCCCCGGGTCACGTTGACCTTGCGACCCCGGCCGCCCAAAAAGTATCGATTACCGGGTCCTCAGGACCCAATCGCGAATCCGCAGCTTTGTGTGCGATCGCCGAGCAATCGCCAAGAGCGGACGCCGATCTAGAAGTGCAAAGGTTTGAAAAGGACCGATGATGCAACTGAATTTCAAGGAGAATCTAGAGCATCGAGCTTGGGCCGTTGCGGTTAATCTAAAGCAATTTGCTGGCTCGATTAGAAGGAATGAAATTTAAACACAGGGTTGGCCTGAGATACTTGATTCTGATATCATTGCCGTTTAAAACGTCTCAGTCGAAGTGGATTCGGAAAAGAGAATCACTTGATTATGATGCCGACTTCGAGAGCTTTAAATGTTGAATAAAGCAAAAATTGAAGTTGAATCGATGGTGGAATTCAGTATTTCTTTTAAAACTTAGTAGAATGAAAAGAACCTTATAGATAATCGTATAATATCTTAGATTGAAAAAGACCTCATATGTGAATTAATAAGACGACTGATTGAAAGCCAGTCTTGTCTTCCGAGTTTCAACCAGTGTCAAATCTATCTTCAATGTGGACCATACCGAAGTTGTTAATTGAACAAATCACATCTCGTGACAGTGATCACCCACCCAAGTGTTTCGTTCAAGGTCCCATGCGATAGTGCCAAGTCGCTTCTGGCACTAACTTCCTACGCTTCGTTGCCGTCTCTGAATAGCCTGAATGCAATTCGAAGATGAAAACAGGGATCGAATTTGCGATGGCCGTATGTCGCGTCACGAACGCGCTTATGTCATGCCATTAAGAAGCATTAGGCCGACCTTGCCGTGGCGTTTCCGGGTGCCCGTTGATGGCGAATCCGGCTGAACTAAATATACAAAGTCTTGAACTTTGCCAGGTGAGGCCAGCCTTTGACCTTGCCCGACCGAAATCCGTTGCCACCGCGGGATGGCGGTCTTGTTTCCTTCCAGCCGCGCAGCCAACCCCTCGGTGTCCCGAGCCCGAAGGAGCAGGACTTCGTCGATCCGCTGCTGAGTTCACTGCGAACGGCTGACCTTGCACCGTCGGAACTTTACCTTGAATTCCGGATGGGGTATTTTCGGGCTGGAAGGCGGTTGGGTCGCACGCTGGGGAGGGGTAGCTATAGCTTTCCGGGTGTTCTCGCTCGGCCGAGCGAAAACGTATTTATCGTCGACGTGAGATATAGAAGCTTTTATTTCGTTTTCTTACGCGTGTTTATTTATATTTATTTTAAAGGGAGGAATGATACAATTTATATTATGTTTAAAACATCGAAAAAACGCTTTTATTGAAGTGAATGATTTCTGACAGTGTTCACAGTAATAATTAATTATTATTATGAATTTAATGTCACAGTAGTATATTCATCTAGCACCTTGCGAATTTGTTTGCAAGGAATTAATGCTTTAATCAATTTTCAATCAAAATGTTTAATTGTTGAATAAAATTAGTAGATGGAAGATTTAGATACATTATGTTTAACTGTTTTTGAACTCATTCAGTCTGTAATTTTGAATTTGCAAACGTTGCAAACTTTTTGCATATAAAAATAAATAATTTTTCCCCAGTGCATGCAGACGTCCATTTATAAATCCGTGAATGTATATACGCGTGTGTTTTATTTTCGACGATGAAATTTTCTTTCAAGCCAGAAATCAATGAAACGTACTTGCGGGCCAGACTCGCGCAACAATAAGTCTGTTTCGTATATTGATGGCATCGCTCGAGATAAACAGACTCGTGTGAGTGGGCTCTTTTATTTCGGATAGTTTAATTGTGACGTCGCCTCAGAGAAAGTGTTAAGCGACCTTTTTTAAAATAAACAAGGTATCCTGCAAACAAGTAATCATAATAACACAGGAAGCTCTTTATTCGCGGCATTGTTCCACGCGAAAATAAAAGTTGATGTTCGAATTCCCGCCCTCTTCCCTTTTTGACAATTAAAATGATAATTAATCGGAAAGCCTTCGGCGGACGTTTTGCGCTCACAATGCGGCGGAATTGACGGTTAATAAAGTGCATTTTGCGGAGGCGTGCACCAAATGAAACTATAAACGCCGACCATTTTCAAATTGTGGAATGTATAATAATCAAATTGTTCGGAGAGTGATTTTCGCAGAAGAATTACGCGGAATTCCATTGTCGAGAATTGTAATTTTGATGGCGTTTGATTCTTTAATTCCATTTATCGAAACCCTAATTTACGAACAGGTAATTTTAGTTATAATCAATATCTTAATTAATAATACTCTGATTAATATTAGTTATCATTCGACCGAAAAAATAACAAATAAGTAAGAAATCGTTGTGTAATTCCAGCATGCAATAATTGTCAAGGTTACATAACATTTTTCCCCGTAAAAGCAAAGTAATCGAATTTTCGGGTGTAAATGAATAATTATATTGTTACGGTCTGATCCATTAAACGAAATATAATTTCAACTACAAAAATGATGAACGTATAAACATGAATACTAAGATGTTATTCACTCCGTGGAATTCCATTATCTATCAGCTATAAATTATCCGAAATAATTCATAAAATTCCATTATTTATCGTAACATAAATCTTCATTTTTATTATTCATTCTGCTTTTTTTCCACCAAACGTCAAAAATAAAGAACATCAATCAATTCACGGGTCAACAATTAGGCGTACCACAGACGGCGCTCGTTGTTTACACGCCATAACCTTCTACTTTGCGATGAAATTCGGCAGAGAATCCTCGCGCAGCCTCATCCATTCATTGGCGAATATCATTTCCAAATGAATATTTCCGCGATGGAAATGAAATTAGAGGTGAACCACCCTCTCGGTTTTCAGGCAAGAGTGTTGACCTTGTCCGAAATGAGCCAATGCGGTAAAACCAGGCGCAGTGAATACATTTCCCCTCCTCCCCACCCGCTCCCCACTTTTTTCGTCCCGAAGAAGAAACGACGGCTGTCTCTTTGGCAGAAACGTGAAGAGCCGTTGCATTGTACTCGGCTTCTTTTTTTTCTTTTTTCTTTTTTTTTTTTTATAGATGGTACCCTCGACGGGGTTTCTCGAGACGTAGACGTGCTTGAGGGCGCGCGGGTCGTTGTAACGATTGCGAGCGCGTGAGGGGGATGAAAGCGCGCAGCGAGCGGCGCACCTATGCGGAAGAAGCGACGCGGATCGGCGCAATTCAATTCGCCGCCCGACGTGTCTGTTTACCGCGATTTTCTTTTCAGACTCGAGAGGGGGACGCGGGGCGCCCCCCACCACTGTCTCTTTCACGTCCTCTAAACGGTTTTATTATTTCAATGGCTTTTCACGTGTCGCTCGACGACGGAAATCGAGTCCTCGTAACGAACGTAATCGCTTTCGTCGTGCGAAAGTTGAAGAAAAGGACCGTTGGCTCGATTGGCAAGGGAGAAATGGCGGGGGCAAAGAGGGGCTGGTTTTGAAATGTCGTTGAAAATAGAAGAATTTTACGGTAAAAGTGTTCTTTGAAGATGAAAGTTTTTTCTTGATGGAAAGACGTTGGGAATTGTTGGGAACTGTCCTTGAGAAATGGTCAATTAATTTGAAAAGTATACTTTAGGAAGTATGTAATTAAATTGGGAAATGTAGTTTTAAGGTTGGTTATTTACTGTAATGACTGTGAAAGTGTAATTTTATTTTGCAATACTACTAAAGTTTGTTTTAAAATGGGCAAAGCAGTTTTGTACGAATGTAATATACGAGAAATAAATCCGAAGATTACTTTAAGTGTTATTATCAAAAGAAAAAACAAAAAACAATCATTAATTGAATTGCAACTATATATTGCAATTATCATAAATACAAGAAAATAAAATATTCTTTTCACTTTGAAACGTCTTTCTTTAAGCATTGAAAATAACGTTGAAAAAAGGTATGCTTAAAAATATCCTCGACAAAGCATTTATTCCGTTGAAAAACGACACAATACTTTGATCTTTACTTTTCCTCGGTAATGTTTTGAAACAAAATAGCTTTGAAATTCGAAAAATCATCAGAAACGTCGGATATTTAAAATATAATATGCTATTCAAGGCGATATGCTTTTCGACCTTTGTACTTCAGTTTCAAACATTTCACTTTCGTACTCCGCAACACATTTTACGCGGTATTCTAAAATAGTTCTTTTTCCAACATTCACGTGATACACCTCTTAAACGATAGTTTGCGATAGATTCTTGGAAAATAGTTCAAGGTAGGCAATTTTTGAACAGAATTGGACACCGATGAAAAATTATCAATCACAAAATCATGTAACTGTCGTTTCATTAAAAAAAGACTTTCAACGTTTGTATTATCAAATTCAGTCTTTGAAAAGTTATTAATTTTGTTTAATGCAAAAAAGTTCAATTTTAACTTCATAAAAAATTGTATCCCATAATTTCAATATCGTGATTTCTTTATAGTTGCCAATCGTGCGTTTACAATCAAAACCGTTAGTGTTACACTTTTGAAAAAGCAACTCATCGACGTCATGACCAAGCGCATAAACTGCTAAATAAATAAACGAACCGAGGAACAATTCTTACTGCACGACAATGACCAACGGAATTTTTGTGCAAGTTACTCATCGGATTCTGATTGGTTAACGAGGCATCGGTTTTTGTATTGCTTATAAATACTTGCTATCGATTAACGGCGTCTAAAAACGGGAGAAGGTTAACGGAGGAGCGTTCCTCGCACGGGGGAACACAAATAATAATAAACCGGGCCGTTATTGAGGCTGAATCAGGATTTCGGCAGTCTTGATTGCGAGTGAACCGAGCGGCAAATGAAATGGTTGCGCGTGCACGTGTCCGCGAGTTTAATCAATTATTGGCAGCTGTATTTATTGCCAGTTGCGCAGTCAATAAACATTTATTGATACTTCCATGTCGCGAATAAAGTAATCAACGTTCTGCTCGAGAAGTTGCTTTAATGAAATGTGTGTTGCTTTGATTTCGAAAGTTTGTTCTCGTGTTTTCAAATTTACACTGAAAACATTTTCTCGTTAACTCCACTAGAATATACGCAATTCAGAATAAAACTGTAATTTTTACTTGGTTGCATAAACCAAATTATTTTTCTCGATGTATGTGTTATTTTCGTTTCATGATTGATTTTTTCTTCAGTGACGTTTAAAAAGAGGTACAATATAAAAATTTTCGTAGGCTTAATCGATATCGAATCTTTCAATAGTTGTATTTCAGTTGACGAATCAATGTTTCGTGATATCTTTCCAAGATCAAAATTAAGATAATGTGAAATACAAGCGTTAAATGGAGGTTGTGATATATTTTATGTAAGGTCTAAAAAGACGATAATATCTTTATGTAGGAAAGGGAGAATTTTTTAGTAGTTGTATTTTGCTTGACAAATCAACGTTATAAAAAAGTTTTTATGAATGTCGAATGAATTATTTTGAACATTAAGATTATGAGTAAAGTTAGTGGCGTGGAACAGTTACTGAGTTTGAAAGTCAAAATGTTAAAGAAATTAACAAGTTGAAAATAAAGTTAAAAAAGGGAGATAAATTTAATTTATGTACAAACGATTCACCAATTTGTAAATTTTAACACATAGTGTTGATGTTACTATGATTTTATTTTTCAATCAAATCACATTTTTAATTTTTGCAAAACGGCTTGATTTATATGGAAAGATTTCTGAGTATGAGCTCAACCAGCTTTTCTATCGTAGATAAATTATTCCCTGGTTTACAATGTGATGTCATAAATGTGTTATCGTTATTTGTCTTCAACCGTGCAATTTCTCGGCGCTTGGAATCGATTTCGATTCGCCGAGCGGCCGCGCGGTATCGCGGCGTTAAAATTCGCGGCCGGCCGACGATGTTGCGCGATCGCCGTGACTTTTCCGCGCTTCTCCGTGGATTACGTGAGTTAAACTCGGACTCGGCGACGCAACCGGTGGTTAAGTGTCGCCTGTAATCCGATCGCCGGGCGTGTAATTTCACGAGGCCAACGGACACGGCGAAATGCCGCGGCGGGACGCTTATGGCAGCCGCGCGATCGCCGATGCCGATTTAGCTTCCGCCAACGGGCTTCTAAGCCGTACAACTGCGCGGCCCGACGCACCGCCAGTTGCTGTCAAAGTCACTCCACCATGGCGCCCAACGTGCCGTGTATCCCCGGTCGCGGCACTTCCGCTTTAGCCTCGCTTATACATATTCATCGGCCGCATTAATTCCAGTAATTAGACTTCTAATTTTTATGGCCGACAATTTTATGGTTTCTTGAGCCAGAAAAAGAAATCGCGCCGAGCAAGTGACATTGACCGATCGGCTCCCACGATGGGGCCTTATTTATGTTCATGTTCGGTGGTAGTAGTGCACCGAAAGAATCGGATAGTAAAACTTGCGACTTGAATTGTAGAGTATTTGGAGTGTTGAAACCAATTCGATCAGGGTGATTTAAATCTGGAAAAGTCAGGATATTTTTTTGATCTTCGAACAATCGGAGAATTTTATTTATCGTCAGGAGGAACTCTAAAACTGTCTGTAAAACAAAAGTCAAAGAAAAGTAAAAAAAAAACTTTCTACAAAACTGGAGAATGTCAGAAAAATTTATTCCTTATTTTTTTAACCATCATATTTATTATTTAAGTAATACGTTCTACTAATTAGTAACAACTTTGATTATTCGATTCTTTAACGGTGAATATTAAAGATACAAGCATTATTATGAGTGAATTAATTCGATCTATAAAAAAAGTCCCAGCCATCCATCACTAGCAAATCCGCTGTTCGTGTAACACCGAATAATTGAAGTTCGATTCATAACGCCGGTTACCGATGACCCATAACGTTCAGCGACTTCTATTGGCCGATCGCCGCAATTATCCCTCAAATCCACCGCCTCCTCCCCCCGACCGCAAAAACCCCCCGACAGCAAAATGCCGACGACTGCGCAGCACATTAATCATAGCGTCGTAAATCGAACGCACCTGACCGGCAAGCGCGCGCAAATTTATCGCAACAAATTTATCGGACTGTGAATTCTGACGAACAGGTAACCGAGTGCGTTTACGCCCGAGCGACTCGGCCGAATGTCCGATACACTAATCAAACCGCCGCGAAGATTTTGCGCCCGCAAGCTGACCCAGAAAGACGGAACAATGGGCCGGTGAAATTACTCGTCGGGGTCCGATGAAGAAACGCGATTCCGAGGGACAATGCCCGAAAAGCCGGAGGTAAAGAAAAGAGTGAGATGAAACGACGGGCTGAGGGGAAGAAGAACGAACGACGCGAGAGGAAGAAAGAGTCGGTAACACGTGGGCCGAGGATATTTAGGCCAGTGTCTTGGTCCCGGATTCGGACCGATGGTCGAAAGTGATACAATCGAACAAGGGACGAGACAATACAAATTTCTGACTAATTTTTACGTGTAATCGACGCCGATTGTGTTGGTAGAATGATATTTGGACGTTGATTCAACGCGAAATCAACTTTAAGGTGGTTGTTGAAGTTAAATATTTGAAATATTCTAAGTTTACTTAGTAATTAAACTTGGAAAGTAACGTCTAGTCAACGTTAATTCAATTTCGAATGTTCATCCACATTTGTCTCAAACGTGAATTAAATGTTAAAAGAACTTTGCTTCCTTAACCATTCATTCCTTAACCATTTAACGCTCAAAATTAAGTTCCCATTGATTTTAAAATTTATTATTGGCTGAACAACTGTTTTGTTGGTTCAACAAAAATGATTAAATTATTTTTGATTAAACAAAACTTTCACTTACGTTCATTAATATCAATTTGTTAATCTTCTTCCCTCGTCGTCTATGCAATACAAAAATCAGAAATTGCCGCGTGTACAGGAAACGCGCATTAAAAGGACGATAATAGGGCCGCGGTGGAACGTTATCCTCGCGAAACGAGCGAGCCGTTTCGCGTCGAAATTAATGACACCAACACCTGTAAATAAACCCGCGGCCTCGTTAATGAAGCAACGCAAGCCGTAGAAAGCCGCGCGAGGGCAATAGTGTTCGGAATCTTACGATCTTGTGATCATCGGCTCATAAACAAGTAATGAATTTTAAACGAGGACCGGACATAAAAATAGCCGCGCGCGTCTATTATTTCGGCTCGATTTACGAAGACTTGCGTAGCGAAGTCTTGCGTTTTAATTGGACAGCTGCGAAACGGAATTTTCGTTCCAATTTTTTTGTTCTATGGAAGATAATTGATTGCGTTTTTTTTACAACGTCACTTTCTCGGAAAAAAATCCTTTTTTTAGTCAAACAATGATAACATGGAAATTTTTCTTAGTATAACTGGATATTCTAGTTGAAATAGCTAGATGATATCTTTATTGGATGTTTAATGTTAGAATGCCATTTCCTTACTCAAAACCGTTGTTCGATATTTGTGTTTCAACGATCATAATTATCATAATTGAACACAAATAAAATCCTCTTTGTATAACCGGATTATTTAATTGATTCAATCTAATACAACTTTTTCTCGAAGTCAAAAATACTATATACCCGCAAGAACTGGAATATGTATGAACCGTTTTTGGTGTAACAGTACATACCAATTGGAGTTTAATAGTTTACTTTCAAAATGAATTTTGAGCAATGAAATTTTTTTTTTCAAATCAACTTTTGTAAGAAAATAACTTTTTTTTTATCTTTATTAACATTTTCATTTTGAATGCTACATTTTCAACTCGCAATTATACTTCATCACATCATCTATTGACTCGCTGTCCTCTTTCCCCACTGTCCTTTTTTCGACTTCAATCACGGGATGCGCATCGTATCGAACGGCTTTAAATTGGCGGGAATAAGTTCTAATTATAGTGTGCAGTGATTCCATTAGTAACTTTATCTCACGAAAATACATCACGATGCATCTCGACTTTTTTGCCGATCGACTTCGACGTTTCTTCCCAACAAAAACAGCGCTACTATTTTTCCGTTTGGCACGCGTTTCGTACAAATTTTAACGATCCGTCTGCAATGCATAAAACTTCTGCAGTGAGAAAAGAAGTGTCGTAAACACAATATCACGTAAAAAGTATCGTGTAAGAAATTTGTAACTTTTTTTTTGAAGACGAATCAAAAAAGATTTTCAATGACGAAAGTGAAATTTGTTCGAAATAGAAACAAAACGAATATATATTATATTTTTTAATCAACATAATGCGTAATTCTAAATAATTTATTATCTTGAATAATATAATAATTCATGCATATTTATATCTTATTAAATAAATGCCAGTGCTCGTTGATAATAAATTAATGAATAACGTTTTTTTTCCAGGAAGCTATTTTTTTAATACAATAAATTCGTTGCGAATTGTTTGCATATTTTACTAAAAGGCAATTTTTTGTCCAAATGTTCCCCCTTTCGCATTTCGCAGTCGTTTGTAAGATACTTTTTTTTTTCTCACGTAAACACCTCAATGAGGTTGAAGCGCAGAGATTTACGACGATCCTACGGTTGGCACACAATTTTATCAATATTTATAAACGCTCTGCAATTTTGCAACGAACTCCCGAGCGGCGAACAATCGAATGACAAATTTCAATTATTCGTTCAGGGTTCGGCCACTTTTATCACGACCATTAATCAAGGTTGCGCAAGCGTCGAGTCATTACCAAAAACAATTTACGTCCACCTTTTTTTTTCTCCAATGTTTAATGCCGTCCCACGCACGTGACGTCATTGTAACAGTACATCCAGATATCCCATAAATAATCGGCTGAATACCATCGTCAATCAGAAACAATTTGCGAATATCAAAACTGAACTTTTTCTCTTTCTGATATCTTTTTTACTCCTTTTCATTCTTCTCGTTCTACAAAACGTTCACGCAGAAAAATATTATTCTTGTATCAAGAATAACAGTGTTACGATACTTTTCACTCCGTTCAAAACATAACTTTAATGTGTCGAGAATAATAATTCTTGTGCTAATAGTTGAACGATTTTTCTTGGCTGAAGAAAGCTTCTTCTTGAATCAACAATTATAATTATAACGAGTTGTTTTGGTATTTCAACTAAATTGGTTACTTTGTTCAGTCACATGTTGTATATAATATAATTTCATAAATATACAACATACACAATAAGAATTTATTAAATTAATTTATGTTCATTTTTTAGCGGGATCTGCTTTTTTCAAAACATTATCATCGATAATGATATACTGGCTATTGCAAAAACAGTTGAATAATTTGGTTCATTCTACAAAAATGTTCGCTGATTCAGTGAAGTACTTCCAAACGAGTGATAAAAAATCAGTTGGATTTTATCTCGTATCAAAGTTTTTTTTTTCTTTCTTTAGTCAATGCGTTTACGTGCAGCAATTGAGTACCCCTGTCGTGTGTCGAAATGATCTTTTTTTCTATTTTGTTTTGATCAAACGTAACGTGCGTCTGCAATGGGACTACGATTCATTAACGAATGTTCATTTATCGATCGAACCACCTTACAAGTGCGCCGCGCCATAGCATGGCTATTTTCAAACGTCGCAAATCACGTTGTTCCGAAACTCCGCGTTTAGGTCGATATGGACAAAAGCCGGAACGAACGAACGCACTATTCCCGACTTTGTCTAGTAGCTTGGGGGTCCGAATAAAATGTTTTTTAAAAGAATATTTTATATTAAAAAAATCCTTTCTACCCTTACTTCATATTTTAAGAAGAATGTACATTTTAATTATACTTAACATTCTTTGTTTGTTCATCCACATATTTTAAAAAGGTTTAAAAACACGTCACTAGCAACATCGTTAAAAAAAGTTTTCTCATAATTCATAAAAATACTTTCAATAAAAGCCCATAATAACACCGTTTATGATCTGTTTACTTTCAAAATTCGTCAAGTGCAGTTTATTTCTGACGTCGAAGAAAATCGAATCTAAACGAAAAGAAATAAAAACAACAATATGACTTTTATCGACATTTTGAAACGAACCAGATATTTGAAAAAGTACTTCGAAACTGACATTTCTTTTTCCTCGACGTTTCCAACTGCGCTTCTTCAAGATACTCGTAGATAAACTGTTCTCCAACATTATTTTAAATCAGATCTGGTGCTCTTGAAAAAAATTGTTTAACCTGAATGGCATATTCTTATATTAATACATATTTAAAATTGATCATCCAATATTCACTTCAAACTCACAGTCACAGGAAAAAACTTACATTCACACTTTCGAAAAAAAGAAGAAGAAAAACAAATATTAGAGAAAAAAAAGGAAGGATTTTTTTTATTACCTCAATTTGCAAGATTGAGGATCAAAATTGCGCGACATAAAACAAGACGTAAAAACGGCGTAACGCATAATTAGTGAAAAGCAAATAAAAGGAGCAAGGCTAGCGATTGAAAACAGCAATTGCCAGCCTTGAAACAAAAAGTCATCGATTTCTCAGTGTCGCCCCCCGAGTCGCGATGCGGCGGGGGTCGTGAGAAGAGGACGAGCACGCCGAAATAAAGTGATAAAACAATTTCGCTTGGCTGCAATTAAACCTGGATGTTCGATCGGCGCATGAGAAACTGCGACGTTAACGGGCTGAGCCGCCGCGGAAATAAACGCGGCGCCCGCGGACAGTGCGCGCGCTTGTGCCGGCGGGACGGTTTAAACCGTCTGTTTAAGTAATTACGCGACATTCGAGGTTTCCCTTCAACGCTTAAAAGGTTGTGACACCGTTTAAGCGAATTACTTACAATGTTTTGATACCCGATTCCGCGCACTGAATCGGCTTTATTGTTCGTTTCGACGACTTTGGTATTAAGTTTGTTTGGAGAAAAGACGTTCGAGTATATGGTGGTATTTAACGTTCGGGAAAGGAGAAGAAAAAGATACTGTTTGAGAAGATATCAAGTACAGTTACGAGAAGACATAAAGTGAAATGGGAGTTAAAATTAATTGGAGTTGACATCGTTTAAAGTTTTAAAAATTGTTTCCGACTTCTTTTGGAGTTGTATGTGAGTTAGAAATTCAGTCACATTTTCCGTATTAATCCGAGCAATTACAAATTGACGTTGAAAAAGTGACTGTTTATTTAGTACTCGGGAAATTGCTGTGTAATATGATACATATTCAAGATAATTTTTTGAATTAAATTTTGCCATAAAAATAATCAGTTACGATAAAAAAAAAATTGACGTATTATAAAATTATATTGCATATTGCAAAAAGTGTGATAAATCAGGCAATGTGTACGCAAATTCTGCTTAAACCGTATTTTTAATTCTCATTTTTTTCCAACTCATTACGCAAAATTCCTAACTTAATTTACCCAAGTCTAGACAGCAAAAAACGTTCGCCGCGTCTAATTAAGGCCGAAAAAAAGAGCGCTGAAATGAATTGCCGGTCGGGATTGAAAAATCAAGTCAACGTAACGGCGCTGGCTCGATCGAACGTAAGCTTCGAAAAATGTTAACGAACCGTTAAACGCGTCCAATTACGAAATCCATCGGTACCGCGGGAAATCTATTTCGGATCGTCTTCGTTATCGCCGGCCCGTTAACGAAACCGGCAATTAACTTTCGGGGCGGGAGAAAAGTGCGAGGTGGGAAAGTGCGGAACGAGGATGGAACCCGAGCCGGCACTACCGGGTCATAAAAAGTCGTCATCAGCGCACATATCGAAGATAATCGTGTCACATTCGTTGAGCTTATCGGGGTCGATCTGCATTCGCCGGGGATATCTATTAGTTAATAACGCGCCGTGAGGTCTGGGATCGCACCTGACTTTGCGTGCGATTCGCGGTTCAATCGAGCGCATCGCCGGCGCATCCCGTCGCAATTCAATCGACGAGCGTAAGCGAACGTAATAAGTGTAGCCTTCATTTTCATACGACTTTTTTTATCGTCCGGAATTATTTGCTCTGCGAATTACGACAGTTGTTTGAATTTCCCGCCGACTATATTCCGCGGGAAATTTAAAACGGAATTGCGATCAATATTATCAAAACATCGGAAATATTTAAAGATTAATATTCAAGATCCGGCGCAACGAATGGACCAAAAGAGAGCCGAGTTTCTTAATTACGATCTCGCGAGCGGCGTTTCCCGGAAGCGTTCTAAGCGGCGGATTTGGGAGGCGTGAAAAATGTTCGCTGCGCTCGTAAAAGCCGTTTCTTTGCCACCGGCGTGGTTTGACGGTTTCTCCGCGTAGTCGTCAGACGTCGGCTCGAAAAGTACCGCTCATTGTGCCAGCTCGTTAGTCCGATTAACGTCCGCAAGGGGGCGAGGGGGCGCCCTTTGTTGTCGCTCGGCGCGCGAAACCGACGAAAACGAAAAACATGAAAGAAAAATATATTGTCTCCGTAACGTAAAGTCACCGCCGTATATGGCGAAAGTACATAAACCGCCTTCACGCGAGCCATTGTAACGTCCGCGGCCGGCCACGTCAGTGCAGAAATTCGTCGCTCGACAAACAGGCCGTGACGGCGGACAATTTTTTTCTTTTTCTCTTTCTTTATTTTCCCTCTTTCGGTTTTCCTTTTATTTATTTTATTACTTTTTTTTGCTGCTTGTTCTGTGGACGAAGATTGATTCCTGACTGAAAGGCTAATTGCTGTGTTGGAACATCGGAAAATTGAGATCTGAAATGTACTAATTAGGTTACGCTAATTTGCTCTTTGAAGTCAATGAAGTGAGTTTCGCGTAACTAGTTTCTGGTATTGAGATCAATTTCGAAAATGATACCGAATGTAACATGTAAAACATCGTAGCTTATTGTTTATTATTCCTAATTATTTTCTAATGTTCTTGAATTGTCTAAAGCAATCAAATAATTTTCAATATCACGACAAAAACATGTCAGAAATTAATATTCCGATTTTCCAATCTTCCCAATCTTCCAATGTCAAAGTTCCCAACTCGGCGCCATCCGGAAAATTAACTTAATCGATCGAGTTATTCTCGATTAGGCAATTATCCAGGCGTCTGAACGTAACCGCGAAGTCGATTAGGCAACTGGAGATTAACCGTCGCTTATTTATAAAGCGGCGCATTGACGAAGTAGTGGGGTCTGACGCAAATGCGGGAATAAAAAACCGCCGGTTTCGACGGCTCGGCATTATCGCGGGCATCAATGTAACGGCGTGATAAACAATACGGCCTCGCTGTTCAAGGTACGGTGATTGAGTTGCCAATGAAAGAATCGCTTGTAATCGCGTTGTACAGTCCTATATACTGTCTAATAAGCGCATCGCATCACAAAACCTGAGCGGTTCTATTTGAGACAAGATGGGACAATCGGAGCACCCTCTTTTCTTTGTTGGAAGTGCCACGTCATTTTTTTTCAATTTTTTTCACAAATTTTCCGAAATTCTTTTGATGGAGATCAACTAATTTTCTCACTCTCTCTACAACTGTGACTGAAAATCAATTAGTTTACTTGTAAATTGAAAGAAAAAGCTTGACTGGAATTTTTGGTCGATCGAGATGAAATAATATAATTCTGTAATCGCCTTTTTTTATTCTCTTTTTCTCTCTAAATTTTGAATTTTTATCCACATTTATCTCCAATGGCTATTCTCCGCGAAAAAAGAGAGATTAATGAGAAATAATAATAATGAAAAAAAAATTATAATAACTAGCTAAATAAATGTTTAACCACCTTCTTAAAACACTTCCCTCCTTAAGCCCGAAATATTTATCCTCGCTTTTTCTAAAAGAACAAACGAGCCGTCCAATTCCAAGTCGGACCAAAGTGTGCGAGGGAACGCGACAAAGACTGAATGACAGCGGTGTCAATACGGCCCGGCCGAAAGGGGGACCGTGATGGTGGCATTAATTTTTTAATAAGGAAATTGGCCGGCGAGGATATCGCCCGATCTAGAACGTAGGAAATCTTGATGCCGCACATCCGTGAGCCCCGAGCTGTGTTTGTTTTCAATCCGAATCCAATAAGAACGCGGACTGACTTCCCCTGCGGGGGTTTTTACATAATTAACGCGGGGGGGACGGGCACAAAGGAAGCCTCGCCCGGAGCCAGGCCGCGACGGAGGCTCCGAGGAAGCCCGAAAGTACACCGTCTGGCCGATAATTCACTTGTTGATTGAAACGCGCGGAACGCGGGATGCGCCGCCGGCGGATTTGCTTTAACCCCCTCTGTCGCAATTTTTTCTCTATTTTGTTTTATATTCTTTGTCTGCGTGGGGTTGTTTGCTATCAACACTGCAAGAACGAGTGTTTTAAAATAAAAAATATTTGTTCGCTATTTTGGAACACCTTTCCCCTCTTTCACATTTGTTAGTTTAAGCGGAATTTCAAAAGCAATGGAACAGGTGTTTTCATTGCATTTCGGAACACATCTAAAAAAACTTCATTTTGCGTACGAAAATTAACACGTTTACAATAAATTTTTTTACAAATAAACTACTCGACATTTTTTTTACTTAAATTCACAAAGAAAATGTTTTGTTCGTGATAATACTTATCGTTATTTAAATCAGTCACTATTAGTTTCTATTTTGATTCTTTTTTTTTAAATGTAAAGTTACTTACGTTATATAATTTCGTTTTGAGGTCAAATGAAGTGTTTTCTGCGAAAAGTCCACCAGTTTTATATCATTAGTTTTACAATAGTAAAACTTGACTACTTTTCATGTCGTAAAAGTGAAGCAGTAAACGTAAAGCATATAGTATAGAATATGAATGTTTTTACAACGCGCCTCTTTGAAAGGTGCCACCACCCATCAAAAACATATGTTTGGAAAGCGTCTTTGAGCTGAACATTTTTACTTGAAAAACACCAAAGGGATTTTCTCGCAAAACATTTTCTGGCTTTACTTTGTAGAGTGCAGTGTTTTTACGTGGAAAAAAAATTTCCAAATGTATTATAATTACTAGCAAATTTAGCTAATATGTAATTTTAAATCATAATTATACAAACGTTTATTATGATACGTAATAAGATTTATCTCTTTATTCATAATCAAATATTATCATAATAGTACTGCAATATGTCATAAATTTTAGCACAACATCATCAATATCTGAAAAGTCGTGGTAATTTTCAATTCAAGATATTTTTTGCGTGTATACTCTACATATATTAGCTGTTTCATACACGCGAAAAAAAAATTATACAAGTTGAATGATTCATTTACCGGGCTTTTTTTAATTAATAATTAATTTCATTCGTTTTTTCTTCTCCTTTTTTGTTTTATTGAATTGACAATACAAAATTACCTACTTTTATTATTTATTTATATATATAAACCATACATATATCTAATATATTATATATATAACTTTAAAGATACTCGAAGATCATTTTTCAACATCACGTCTTTCAAATTGACTGCAAGTTACACCCTAAAACGCCCTCGCGCGGTTAATGAAAGGGTTAATCTCGAGGTATCCGGAAAAATAGCAGCCTCCGAGTGATTTACACCGCCGAGGGCCGGGTTCCTGGCGTTTTGGAAAGTTGGCGCCACGTGCGCCCTCCCTCGGTCTCGCTCGCTCGACGTCGCTGCCTCCTCGTCGCGCGCTCACTCTCGATTTCAGAACAGAGCCCGGGGGGTGGGGGGTTATCATGGTAACGCTGCCCACTGACAATGCAGCCGGCAAAAATCGATACGACCCTCATTCGACGCGCTGCACTGAGGGCACGTCTTATCAGTCGGCCGTCGCCGAGGCGCGAGCAGTCGCTTCCACGTAATTGACCTGGGGCCCGCGCGTCAATTTGGTCGTCAGATTGCGACCAAGTCAACCTGCAAACGATACGGCTTGTCGCGCCGGATAAATTAACCCCCGCGATGAATTTCAATCGATCGCATATGCGCAGAAAAATGTGTGCAAGAAGTTTGCAACGAATTTTTAATACAATATTATTTCGTACATCTACAATCAAAGTCAGAAATTAAATTCATATCAACGGGATGTAAAATGGCATAATTCATTTTTTCGTTTACTTTCTTCGTTGAGAAGTACAATTTTTAGTTTGAAAATTTCTGGAATTTGGAATTTGTTGCGATTAAACGTTGCCAACTTCCCGAGCATAGAAAAATTGCAACGATTACGAAGACTTTTGAGAAATTTAGACCGCGATCGATGTCGTTTCGAGATTGAGTAAAAATACAATCGAGCGCGACGACGAATTTCAACGCAATGACTCGACGTTTTATCAGCCGAAGAATTTGAATGTTCAAAACATAATGGATCACCAATTATTAACTCTTTAATTTTTGCTTGTAGTCCATTTATAGATTGGATTACGTAACGTGTCTTGGAATGGTTGTTTGGAACGAGCTCGAAGAAAGCTATCAATTAGAAGATATGGAAACACGTTTGAGAAAGTAATAACGCGAGGATTTGAGGCTCGTTTGGGGATTGAAGGAAGCTATCGGTTGAAAGAATGAAAGAATAAAAGAATTAAGGTGGTCACTTCACAGCTTGAAGAAAGATATTAATTGGATGAAGTAGAAAGGAAATTAAAGAATGTTTAAAATGTAAGACGCTGAGATTCACTTTGAGTCTGTCAGCAGTAGGCTATTAATTAAGAGAAACAAATGATTTTAAAAAGAAAGGAGACAGAAGGAAAAGGTTCAAGTTATTAATGTAAAAGTCAAAGAAAAATGTAATTTTATATCAATTATCATTAGTAATTCTTATGTGTTCTAAAAAAATAAAAATAAATTATACATTTTTGAAAAAATGAAAAATTTATTCAAAATTTAAATAAGAAATTTAAAAAATCGCGTAAAAAAAGAAAAATGAGTTGGGGTGTTTACTCGGGTGGTTAAAAAAGCCACAGACTGATTTGAAACATTCAACATTTCACCAACCGACCTTTATAAAAGAAAGAAACGAGGAAAAAACATTCCCCGACAGAAATAAATCGTTTTCGACAGTTCGCTTAGTAACAATTTTTCAAGTTTTCAAAGAGAACAACGAATTTCCTCTTAAAAGAACTCTCGACTAATGAATTCAATTTTCGTATTGTGTTTAAAACTCAAATTGAAAATAACTTTACATGAAATTCAACAGAAAATTTATATCACTTCGATATAAAAATATTCGCGCGCAAAATGTCCGTTCGAAGTGATTGTTTCCGACCTCGATTTCCCATTAAATTTTCAATTGAAACAAATTGACTTGCGGTTTGATTCGATGCGAATTACGACGTTTTTTCCCCGAGAAAAGTCGGACGCTGCGATTGTTTCGCCGCAAACTGAAAAGCCGCTGAAAAACTGTCCAGTCGAACGACGATTCGCTCGACGTTGCCGGCCGAGCGACGGGGAATCAGCGTCCATTTATCTCAAGTAAAATTGTGACTCGTAAATTTGATTCGAGTCAAGTGGATAGGGGCTCGAATTTAGAACACAATGTGATAGGAAACGCCGCAATCAATGCAACCAATTGGCGATTGTTTGCAATGGCCGCCATTTTTTGTTACACCGCGGAACCGCCATTTTGTAATTGAACTCGATGGGAAGAACTGTCGCGGGTCAACTTACGGCCGGGGCAATAATACGTTGATGAAGTTAATGCGCACCTGGAACTCGGACGGACAATATTTGAAGTGGGTTAGGACATGATGTGGGAGTGTAATGGCAACTGCACTCGTCGCATACAAAGGCGACACGTGCTCGGAACTCACGGTCGATGTCGCAATAACGTAAATTGATATTTTAACTTAGGCTACGAGAGCGCCCTTCTTCCTTTTTTTTTCCTCTTACTTTTCGCCCCCTTTTACTTATTGTTTCACTCATCGCAGGTTAAGAATTTCAATGGCAAGCGTGACGAGAGATCGATCGTCAATGAAAAGTCGAGGAATTCGTGGGATGGATTTCAAAGTGGAGGGATGAAATTTCACTAGGCGTCGTTATTGAATAAATTCAGTGTTTTAAATAACTTTTTGTGGAAAAAAAGGTTTGGAGATTAACACTTGAAGTATTGAAAATGCCACTAAAATTTGCTATTTTTTTCTAGAAAATCAAAATGGAAGGGATGTTTGTAAACAAAATCGTCAACGAAGTTCTTCAGTTTCCTTTTATAAACTGATACAATATTAGGAATTTAATGACTAATACAGATAAAAGGCAATGTCTCCATTCTACAAATCACGAGTTCAAATCCTCATCGTATTCAAACCTTCTTTGACTGTATATTTCAAAACAATATCCGATTATTGTTAGTCAATAACACTATTACTATAATAATCATAAAACTCAAATTTCTTCATGATTACCAACATAATTTAATAAAATTTCTTTACCCTTAAGAATCCACCTCTGACCTCTTACATACGAAATTCGGCCGAGAACCTAATCTGAATTGGCATTGAAATGCGGTGTCAAAGAGAAAAAAAAAAAAAGAAATAAAATAAAAGCAAAAGAAAACAAAAATCGCTCCTGGAACGAGGACAAAGGCGGACGTGATTTTCCGCCCGGCGACGACGCCGCCGCAGTGTCTTAATCAGGCGGCGCAAAAAAGAGAGAGGAGTCGAAGAGTAGCGAGACGAAAAAAGGGACGGGAAAAAAGAAAGAAAGAAAAAAAGAAAGACAAGCGTAAGAATAGCCGACCATTCAAAACTGGTGCGCCCAGACGTTTTAGGAATCGATGACAAAAGTAGGCCACTTCCTTTCCGACTTCCTTTCGAGATTAGTGGACTGTCCTTGCACGTGCTTCTGTTCCCGCGCCAACCAATTCGCGTCGCCCGCGCGGGGCTGCAATTTCGAAACGACCGTGCTTGACACGAGTCGGCTCGTAAAACCGGGGTTACTAGGCCGTTCCGCGAATTCGCGCAATAAACGCGTCGTTGTCACTGGGGTATAATGAAACCGCGCCTTCGCGGTCAACGTTGACCGCTCTAAATTAACAGTTAGAGCTCTTAGTTTATACGCTTTTCTTCGTTTTTTTGCAGCTTTTCGCAACTTTTTTCAAGTTGATACAAGCATTAGTAATTTTTTTTTCTTTTTCGTATTCCGATGTAAGCAAATTCGGGTCTTGGTAATCGAAATTTCAAGTCCTTTTGTGAGAACAAAAATAACCGAGACTTTTATAACAATAAACGATGAATTTGCTTTTTCTAAATTAACGACGATCGAATGTACGACGTGAAATAAGGAGGATTAATCCGGAGATTGATATCTTGAGGTAGGTTGGGGCTTTGCAACTTATTTGGCTTCGGATTGGTCGGTGTGACACGACGGCGACGGCGTTCAAAAGTGAATCAAAAAGCGCGGCCGGAATCAATGCGCTTATGAATTCACGAGTCCCCGTCCGTGGTAACCAATATGCAATTACCTTGTTTGATCTATATCTGCCGACCGGCTGTAAAACTGACGTAAAATCTGAATTTTAAATATACATCCCCGTGTAATCGCCGAATCGATACTTTCAACAACTTTACAAGTATCCGGGACAGGCGCGTAATTCCCCTTTTTTTCCGTTCCTTCTGACTTTTTTTTTACGTTTATTTTTTAACAAATCAACTGCGATGACAAAATCAATAGACACTCCTCGAATGCAAACGTTGATTGAAGATGCAAATTATGGAATCAAGATGGAAATTACCTGAATATTTTACCGAGATTTGAAAGATGTTGATTTTTTTATTTGATAACGGATAATAGGCTGTTTAGAAAATGATTTAGACAAATGCAAGTATCTCGTAACGTATTTTGCAACAAATTCAAACAAAGTTACATGTTTAAATATACTGTATTAGTATTGAAATTTAAATATAAAATTTAAATTGAAAACTAAACTATAATTGTTTTTGGATTTCAATTTTTGTTTTCGAAAAGCGACATTACTAGTTGGAGTTCGTTGCGACAAAATTAACGTTGCGGACTTTCTGCATTTGTTTCGAATGTAATAAATGCAATTAACCCTCTCTGGTTTGTTGAATTATTTATCTATGTTATCGTTTTATATTGGTCGTATATCATGCTTGTTTTTTCATCCATTCCATTTTAGTTGTATAATATACAACGAATAAATCACTCAGCGAGTAACTAAATAAATTGACCAATTTGAACTACTTTGAAAAGATGAAATAGTACGTGGAAAAAAAAAATTACGTAACTCTTCAGTGCAAAAAGTAACATAATAATGTAGAGATAATATTGTTAAGTTAACTATAACGAAATTCGGTAAAATTGATTTGAAATGTAAATTTTAATAATAAATAATTACTGCGCAGTTAAAAAAAACTTGAATTTCGAAATATATAAATTGAAAAATTAAAGTTAAACTTCAAAATGTAGCTCACGAATATACTGCGCTTAAAATCTTGTACACTGTAAAAAAAGAATGTAAAATTACATTAGATATTATTTAAAATTACAGTAAAAGTGTAAAAGCTAACCAATGAAATTGCTGCTTTTCAAAAGGAAGCAATTTCATTGGTTAGCTTTTACATTTTTACTGTAATTTTACGTGATATGTAGTGTAATTTTACATTCTTTTTTTACAGTGTATAACTTCATTGACTTGCATTGATTTGTAAAAATGACGTTAAACTTCAACTGTAAATTGAAAACATATTTAAATAACTGTAATAAACTACCTTCACTATTTCATTTTCTAATCATTATCGTTCAATGAAACAACAAACGTCAATATCGCAAACCGATCGAAACATATCGAACCTCTTCATCTTAGCTGTGCGAGCCGCATCGACTCCGCGAGTTCAAACAATCAACGTTTAACATCCATTCATTGTAACAGAGAAGTCACGTGTTCTCGGCAATTAACAAGAAGGCCGGGACTCGCATCGCGCGCACCGTGACCGAAGGATAAGCGCTTTCGGCCCAAGTGCTGTAATTTGTTACGTTACGTAAGACGCGTATGACGTAATACGCAGCGTTTCCACGTTCGAGTGGTACTTGGCTCGCATCTCCTCGAGGATACGTACGTCGCTCGGCTTTTAACAATGAAAACGGGTTACGAGCGGTCGCATGCAAAACACGCGCGCGTGCGAGCGATAACCGCGCGAAACCGGTTGGAAGTGACACCAGGTTATTTACATTCCGGCCAGAGGAGGGGGGGGGGGGCTTTCTTTCTTTTGTCCGAAGCAACGCTGATAAAGATGACCTGATTTTTTTTCTTTTTTTTTCTTGTTTTTTTTTAATTGAGAGTCTTCTGAATGGCCGGCTCCGCTGCGTCGGCTGATACATATTGATTGGCCCCGCGCTGTTGATACCTTCATTAAAAGCCGACTTGGTGCGCGACAAATGACTTTGCCGAGTCAACGGAAAAAGCTAGAGGTGCTCGTTGGCGAATCCGCGGGGTCTATTAATATCCGAGTGATCGAGCGGCGACAAATATCTCGATGCACGCTCGGCTTCGAGTGCAACAAAGACATGGGTTATTTACGAGCGGAGAAGTCGACGAGTTATTGGATAGTCGGCTTCGCCCGAACGCTCGCAATTGATATCTTCATTTGAATTTCGGAGGTGATTGGACGGAGGCGATCGTTAATTGTGGGGTCGCGCTGCGTTCTGTGGTTGATTTTTTTTTTTTTTTTTGTATAGTAATTAAAACGGTTGTTATACTGTTTTATAGACGCATGGGAAATTTTGTGTAAAATGAAATTAAAAATTCAAGTAAAAAGAAAAATTCTAGGGTCTCTACAGAAATAATTTTAATAACCTTAACTTTCTCTAGCATTGTAAAAAAATCTGAAAATATCTACATATATAAAATAATAGTTTATTACCATACCACTGAGCGAATTAGTTT
>JABFOV010001220.1:0-26903 GCA_022817685.1 Aradophagus sp. ZL-2020
GACTTATGCTCTCCGTTACCCAATCATGGCTCACCGCTATGGCTCGCGCTTTTGTACACATCTTTTCTGTAAACAAACGATACTTCAATTAATTAACCAGTTCATATTGTAAATATAAAAAGACTGTTGCGAGCGCTTTGCGATGAAAATCTAATGGCCACATTGAGAAAATTGATTGCCGCTACTTAAAAGAAGTGTGTACTTGAAGCTATTTCTCGTGCTTCGTTATTTAAATCACCAGGTGCTGAGAATTTATGCATCATTTATTATTTTCTAAGCAATGTTTAGTGCTGTAATAACAGTAAGACAACTTTAGAGTTGTCAGTTTATGACTAATTAACTTTTCATATTTAAGGAGACAAATTAAAATTCGTTATTATTGCAACATTTTTATATTAAACAATGCTTTGATATTTTTTTCTATTGGATTGAGTACAAAGAGTTTATGAATATTACATAGTATGCAAATATTTGCATATGGTAATGTATCGTATCAGTGTCACTAATAAATAATTTATAAATTATAATTTATATCAACAATATATTCGCATTTCTCTAACCAGTTTTTGTAAATCAAAATTTTTTTAATGAATACGTGCAAACGACACCTTTGTTCAAACATATCACACTCGGCAATTGAAACGACTTGAAATTTACATGCGCCATAATCATCGGCAGGAGGCAAAATTGTTTCAATGCATTCAGTGAGAAGATCTGTTAATATCACGGTACGATGAGTACGAATTGGATGGATATTTTGTGCTATTGGAATTGATACGGCTGGTATCATAACCATTGCTATGAAACTGTGGAATAATTATTAATGAAAAAAATAAGATTATTTATATAAAAAAAATATAAAAAAATATAAATAAACTGTATTTATTCTGAAGCGAGGTGGTCTGAAATTTATGAATTGATTTTCCAAATCCTTTGTAGTTTTCTTTACAGAAAATATATATCAGTTTGTTCGAATTATTGCGATTTCGTCGAAAATATTTGAGAACACAATCCCTGAAGTGTCCCAAAACCTTAAAAATGTATCTTAAAATTTTTGTTTAATTTTTTCAGTTCACCTTCTTGTTCATTATTTTTCACAAAATAAAGTTTTAATGTACGATCTACAGTTAAAAGGTAGCTAAAATCAGGAGCTTAAAAATCGATGATTCGGCAACTTTCTTGCCACACGATTTAATGGTAAAGGTAACATTTTTTTTTCTGTCAGCACGGTTTTATGACTTGTCGGTATTTTATTCCAACGAATCGACCTTTAATGCTTCGTCTATCTCGTGATAAGGTCATGCAAGTAAATGAGGTTTACCTTTCATGTAATTTTTAAACAAAAAGTTGATAATACTTGATAAAATTAAACGAATTATGAATAAAATATACGGGAAGGTATAAAAATGATTGGACAAAGCAATTCGTTGTAATAGATCTGTTCCTTATACTGAATAAGTTCAGAGACTCTGGGAGAATTGGAATTTTTAACTTATCACATAACTGCAAACATAAATTTTCATAAATAAAAAGTGAAATGAAAGAAAAATAGTGAACCTTTTCAAATAAACGTTCCATTACAAAATTTTAAATTGCTATCTATTCAAATCTTCTCTTTTCTTCAGAAATATTAAAATTTTGTCCTCAAAAAGAAGTGAAAATAGCAGCTTAATAAAAAAAAATCTCGATAAAAATGATTGTCCATAAAATCGATAAGAGCGCGTTAGAATGATTCCAAGTTCATTTATTGGAGATTCTTTGGAATCTAAATTGACCTGACATAGAAAATGTGATTTTACACTTCTCGTTATTGTCGTCGCTGTAGCGAAATTTCCGGGGAAATATTGATTTCTATATAAACCATGACAGCTTCGAAACCAAATATAATAGCTGTGAAATTGCAAATCTCAGAAAAAATGAGCATAAATCACGCGTCGTAGGAATAAACTGTGAGAAAATCGACCGACATCATTATTCAGTTATCAGTCAATATTTCTCATGGAAAGCTAATAGTCACGGAAAATAAAAGCTTGATTGTATAACTCCATTTGATGTTGTAATAAAGATGAACGTACCGTATCATCTTATTATGATATTCACAAACGTTTCAAATTACCTTCATTAACCTAATCAACTTTTGTAAAGAATTTATTCCAGATAATATAATCAGTAATGATAAAATCTAATTACTTAATTATTTTATACATAACTTTAAGTAACGTAATTTATTTTTTATATTTAAATTCAAATTAAAAAAGTTCCATCTCAGATTTATACCCTGACATTTTGTGCGCGTCATTTAACGTTCTATCAATCGAACAACGTCGTCTTATCTGGACGTGGATTTTGACTGTGGCTTATAGATACGGCAATTTCCTAATTCCCCGGGCAATTAGGTGGTATTTGTTACTGCGAACATTTCTAGGATTTTATTCTTCAACAAAACCTCCAACGTGTTTTGATCGTCAAGATTTATCATTGCGATATATGACTGTCGACATTCTGTCTACGTTATTAGCATTTGATCCGTGGATTTAAACTGAAATGACATTTCTTGGAAAATAATTTAAAACTATTGCCTTTAATTATAGCGATCCTTGAAACTTGATTCTTTTCACTCATTAAAATTAACTTTGTGTTCAACATAAAAAACTATGTTTCGAATATCTTTTACGAACATTTTTCCATGTGATTTTGCAGATAAATACTTCATTTCTGTTGTGATCAAATTTGTATATTATTTATTTTTATTAAAATACTATGATCACTATACAATTGAATCATGTTTTTTATTTTGCAGCAAAATATATATATATATATAAATTTTATCGACTCGCATTCATAAATTTAGCTAGTTATCCTGTTGTATTTGTAATGAATATCAATTTTTTAAGATGACTATTTTTCAAATCCTTCAGATACAAAATAGAATTTTTAGAGATTGAAACTTCACTGCTACAAAAGCGTGATCTACGTTGGTGAATAATTTCGAATGATTCTTCAATAATAATTTAGGAGGCTGTTAAAGTTGCTAGTTAAAATTTCATACCAGAGCTCAAAACATTTTATTCCACACTTTATTTTGCGTTTGAGAAACATGGGTATGATTTTTTTTATTCAAAACATAAAATAAAATGTGCATAAATTAAATGTTTTTGGAAATACTATGTAATCAATAATTTCCAAATAATTTACAAGATCAAAATAATGTATTGAAACCTTTTTTTATGTAAATGTAGCAAAACATAAAATAAAATGTTATTATTTTTAATTATTTGGAAACGAAATTTACGTACGAGTAAGACAAAATGTCGTGAGTAAATGAGATCAGGAAATAAAAAAAAGTTGTTACTCACCTACTGTGTTGTCATTGTGCGTATCCTCGAGTATCAGAATAATTCTGTGCTTATGTGTCATAGATGTCAGATCCTCGAGCGAACGAGCGATTGTTCCACCAGTCTCGATAATGAGTTTCTGAAATAAAAAGTATAAGAAAAAAGGTATTATAAAGTATATTGCAATGCCAAGCAATATAAAAAATATCGATTGCATGGATTCATTATTAAAAACATGACTAACAATAAGCAAAACAAATTATAAAACGTATTTCTGTCAAAACCAATACTACTAAAATTACAATCCATTTATTATAATTACAATTACAAATTTAAGAAGTATTTTTTAATACTTCATAACTATATTTTTAAGTAATTTTAAAGATTCTATTTAACTCACTTTACAATCATCCACGGTAATAGCTGAAAATGGTTCAAGGCACAGAAAAGCGAAATCCTGAAAGATATCAGTTTCGCGCAGCCTGGACTTTCTTGGACCTGGTTCCAAATTAGCGCCATCTACCACCTCGTACTTCTCTTCATCTAACATTCGGTCCTGAGCGATGCAATCGACCACCCAATTATAACTAACTACCCACTTCCGATAAGCGATTCCCTGAAGATATTTAAGAGTATTGTCCGCTCCGAGATCGTCTCGACACCTGACGATCACGTGACTAACTTCAGGACTAAAAGTGCTTTGATAGGTGGCGCCAACGGAATCGACGAACCGTTTAACCGTGTCTATCTGCGCCGATTGGAGACCACTGCAAACAAAGGTCAAAGGCTTTTTGACCTTCTCTAATTCCTCATCTTCCTCTTCAACCACTGAAGTATTCCGCTTGAAGGCATGGGAAGATTGTGCCCTATTGATCAAAGCTTTCGGGGACGCGTTCAACCTGGGGTCCGGCATCTTGGGCGTGCTATGATATAGTTTGGCCTTTATCGGCTCTTCCTCGACCGATTCCTGCGAACTCGCACTATTCAACTTGGTGACACTCGGGGTGATCAAGGCTTCTTGCTGACGCTTCAGCAAGTTTGGTATTGGCGATATGTCCGTCGGTGTTAAGTTTTGAGGCGATGAAGGCGTTCGCGCTCGCAATTGCAGCCTGAAAAAAGAAATTGTTTGCAAATATATTAAATTTTTATTAAAACTGAACATATTGAAATTGAATAAAACTTATTATATTGTACGTCAAATATTGACTTTAAATTTAATCCAAATTTTTACATAGAGTCAAGCTTTTCCTTTTGAAAGATGCGCCAATTTTCACAGAAATGGAAAAAGACCACTTATAAAAACTATTTGGTTGAATTTAATTGTAACTGGCTTGAGCCAAGCTCAAATTACACGTAGGTTGAGTTACTCGGATTCGCGGATTAAGGACGGCATTCAGTTTTCAACCTCGTATCGCTGGCCGTTTGAAATTTATTTCCTTGACGCGATATTGAATTTTCGCATAACCTACGGTAATGCGTCACGCCGCAAGAATATTACTTTCCAAAAAGGTTTTTAATTGCAAACAAAAAGAATTATGGATATTGTGACTTTTTTTTTAACACGAAATAAGTCTTTGCAGATTTGTTTTTCGATAACAGAAAAGTTATTTTATTTTATTCCTTATTAAAAAAGACTGAAAACTTTAGTCTTTGATTTGTATATATAAACTGATTACATGACAATTTAGTTTCTCATTTTTACAAACAAATTAAAATGGTTAATTCGCCTTTCAACATTATTCGATGAAGATTAGTTTCAAATTGTCAATCGATACGTTAAAAACAGAATGATTACCGAATTACTCTAAAAATAGTTATTTCACTTTCCAGTAAAAGCATTAGATAGAACGACGTCGGTCTGATTATAAAATTAAAGTTCGATTTAACGATTTACAAGAAATGCAGTAAATCGAATGTGTTTCAACTCGCCTACTTTGCAATTTGCATCAATAATGAAGACACTGTAACAAAGTTTGTATTTGTAAAATAGAGATAAAAAAGTTCGGAATTCGTGGGATTAACTCGCTGCAAAAATACAATGATTAAATGTACCATTTTTTAATTAAAGTCAACATCTACCTTGGTATTTTGTTAATAAATAACTTTCTTGAGTCAAGAAAAATTTCTTGACATAAAAGATTAAACGCTCGAACTCAACGAAAATTTAATTTCAATCTGTTACGATCAACAAACAATACAACTTCGTTTATTCTTGAACCAAGAATATCATTTTTATGATGGTATTTTGAAAATAAAAACTATTTAACGCACATACACATTTGTACCAATTTAACGAACGTAAGTACATGACATGCAAGTTGAAACACTTGTTTATTTTATTCCGCGACTTTAAATCTTATTACAAAAAGGGAAAAAGCATACCGTCATTCAATCAACAAGTCGGTTGGTGGTACATTCGTCAAATATTTGACTACCACAATTGCATCCAAGATGAATTAAATAAAAGGAACTCCGAATCACGTTTGTAAACGCGAAATGTAAACAATATGATAATATGTTATGTAATAATATACGTTTTTTTCCTTTTTTTATCAGTTCAATTTGGGATCAGTGATCAATGATATATACAAAGCCTTATAGCCAGAAATGTAAATTCAATAAAATGATAAGTCTCCACCAGGTAATGTTTTGAATTAAAATTATCATATTTCATTGTTACGTCATTCTATTATATTCCGTTAACTATGCAGCAAACATCTACAATTAATTGTCATCAATTCAATGGATACTCACCGATTTCGACTCACTTGAGGTGTGTTTTCTACAATGTTGTCATCATCGTCAGTATTTTCCTAAAACAAATGAATAAACATTAATTATAATTAAATAATAACATTTTATTTTCTTTTTTAAATGAATTATTTTTTAATACAAAAGTTATTACTGAATATAAAACCTAATTCAGAATGATTCGATGAAAAATAATAAAAGTAGAAATTAATAAAAGTTATTTGATGATATTAAAACAAATTGTTTTCGTGAAATGCATTGTTGCCAAATTTTAATTGACTAAAAGAACATTTCGTTAAATGAACAAAACTAGTAATCACGTTTGAATTGTCCATTTTTAACACGTGCAAATGTTTGAGTGGATTTAAAATCCACGAAATACAGAAAGTAATTGTTACATAAGACCTTAGATAAAATAAATCCATATATAAAAATTTAAAATTGCGAATTCAATCTAAACGTTTGTAAAATCAACTTCAATTTTATCTGGATTCACAAAATAACTTCAAACAAATCCAATTTGTTGATTCAACATTATCACTTCTGAGCGTGTAAGTGTAAACGTACTTGTGCTCATTGCGGTTTACGAGTACAACGTACACAGAGTCTACATTAGAAGTGGAAGAAATTTGTATCGCATGATATTCTGGAATAAAATCTAATTTTAACAAAGATCTATAAATACACATTTTTTTTGTAAAAAAAGCTAACATACAAACTTAAATTAGATAGTTTCGTTTTATCTATCATTGAACTGAACTTGAACTTAGACTTTATAATTTAATTTCAAAGGAATTTTAAAATCTAAATACAAGAGGGAACTTTTTACATTTATAATTGACAAATAGACGAATAAGAATTTTTTGTATATAAATACAAACCAATCAAGATAATTATTGTTAATTCCCACGTTGGATAAATTTAAAGATTAATTCTCAAGTTTTATAATCGATACGCTAGATATGATATGGAAGTATAATATTCACCATAAACAAAGAGTTATTGTCGAGTTCGTTTTACGGTTTATTGCAATAAAGTTGTAATAGCTTTCTCAACAATATCTTTGCAATTACTATATGCAAAGTATTTATATATTTATATTCATTCGTTATTCAACAAATGTATAACTAAATTGAATAAGTTAAAACGTATCCACATAAATTAGATGTGGTAATTTGAAATACATATCAATGGATTGAATAGCTGGCTATAATTTATGAATGTATAAAATACGGGTATAATTTATGAACGAAAAGACTAAATTTGCTTTCAAAAGGAATGCTTTTTTTAATACCAGATAGTAAACTTTAAGGTGATTAAGGACAAGATTTTTATTTAATAAACCTTAAAAATTGTGCCTCAATTTCAGCGAAAAGTAAAGTTAAATCGAGTTAAACTTTCAAAGCGAAATTAACTTATGAAATTAAAAACGACACTATCTTCTACACGAGTAAAAACTGAATTATAGTTAAGTAATATCACGTTTCCATCATTGATATATATTTGAAGCTGCATAAGTATCGAGCTTAACTGTTGTTTCGTGAAACGTTCGCAATTAGATGATTTATAAATTTCAATAATTATTTTCCACTCTATATAATAAAATAATAAAATAATAAAATAATAATAATAATAATAATAATAATAATAATAATAATAATAATAATAATAATAATAATAATAATACCAGATAAAACTGATTTTACAAGGAACCATTTTAAAGGACATGTACAAAGAATGTCAAATTTGTTTGATCTAAAGTTACAACAAACATTTTGCGGATTACACTTAAAAAGAATTACGCTTTTGTTCAAATACACGTCCAAATTTTACGACTTGTTCTACTTTGAAACTTGTTCAACTTTGCAACTATTTCTCTCCTTTTGATAAACTCAACGAAATTTCGCTACCTTTTTTAAATACACTGTTTCCTTCGATCCGCAAACTTTTAACTTTGTTCTTCGAACTACTGAATTCTTTTACCATTATCTGTAGAAGAAAATTGTTTGTTTGTAATTATTATTATTCACAGCATAAATAATTTCTATGGTATTTTTTTATGAATTTAAAGAAATTATTTAAATTGCTATTTTGTATTAAAAATACTTTGTATTGCAATTTTTATTTATTTTTATTGAACTTTATCGACATTTATTTGTTTCGAAATAACAATATGATTTAAATAATTATTCAATAAACTTTTATAGTAAAATCTCGAATATATTTAACGACGTTGATGTTTCGGGCGTATCCGAAAGAGAGATTTTCATAAAGCAAGCAACTGACAAACCAGAAAACGGTAATACATTTATCGCAAAAGTACATAACAACAGACAATGGAGGAGTTTGACCATACAGACATAGAGAAATTGTGGGTCATATTATCAGAAATTCAATATTCCTGAGGAAAAGGAATTCATTAATATTCAAACGTATGAATGGTATTTTCTAAACTTTAGAACTTTAGGAGTCAAATCTTTTCATGTTGTATTGACAAAAAAATTTGAACAATTTAAGAAAGCCATTACTTATTTTTATTTTTAATAGATAAAGATAAAGATAAATACTGAACTCAATTAAAATCCGTGAAAAAAATCAGTCAACTTAATCCGGGTAACTTATTATATTGATTTGTCTTGACAAAATAGTGAAAGAAATAAAAACAAAACGATTGATCACTAGCTTTACTGTCAAATTTTAAGCCAATCCAATAAAATTGACCAACGACTGATTTCATTTCCTGATTTGGACGCAGTCCCCTCTTATTAATTCTCAACTCTCAAAACCAAGTACAAGTCTTAGATAAATGTCTGATAACTTCTTTTCTGTTCAAATCAATTAAGTCCCTCGAACACGAAACGCCACTTAACGTTAAAAACACTTAACAAAAACATGGCCTAAAGAAAAATACTGCTTACAGTAACATGCTTTATGTTAACCATTACGTTAATTTCTATCATTTTTTACAGTTTTTAAATCATATCATAAAAATACTTTAAATGAAATTTAATCATTGCTTAGAGATTTCACTAAATTCAAATAAAAAATGTTCAAAAAATCATCGAAATCTGTTACATTATTTTTATTTTTAAAAGAATTTCGGTTATAAACTCTATTCAGACGTTTACATCTTTTTGTTGAATGTGCGAAATATAAATGTGGATAATACGACACTTGGCGACAATGAATTGACACATCAAATGAATCTGTCAGTCACCATTGGATTATCTTCTGATTAAACAACGTTAATTGCCTTTGTTAATTCGATCGTTAACTCCCAGCGTTCGTAATGAAAATATTGTCATTTGTAATGTGAAGAGCAATGCGCCAGAAAGACCTGGCGCTAATCTCGAATTTTTTGGCACGAGCTCGTCCGTTCGAGCCCATCAATTTTGATAAACGTCAAAGACTCCTGCATGGATCCGATATTCGCATTTTGGTTTTGTCACCGATTTTATCGATTGGTAAAACAAGACTATTTTCTTTTGCCTGTGACGTCACCGAAACGTACATTAATAATGGCATTATTACGCTCAAGGGTATTGATTTATCGGCGCGAGCGTTAAAAGTCCACGCAATCCAATTTGGAGTTATGAATTAACAATCGCTTATAATCGGGAAAGAATTCGAAACTCGAATCATGTTTCCGCAGTTAAGTTGTAGAGAAATTTAAAAAAAAAAAAAAAAAGGAAAGGATAAAAAAATTGAAAGTAATGAAAGAATGAAATTGGCAATAGTAAAGTGGTGGAAAAGTATGCGCAAGAAGTTTGCAACGTTTATTTGCAACGAATTCCAAATTCCATAAGTTTTCAACCAAAAAAGATATACCTCTCACGAAGAAAGTAAACGAAAAAATTAATCATTTTATTTTATATCGCGCTAATAAAAATGTAGGTTCTGATTTTGATTGTAGATGGACGAAGTGATACTTGATTGGAAATTTCTTGCAAATAAACGTTGCAAACTTCCTGCACATTGGAAAAGTAGCAACTTTCCATAACATAATATCTCTCTCTAATCCGTTCTTTCAACTAAATGAAATAAATACAATGTGCAATTATATCTATAAGCAATAAGTATAAAGAATGCCTACATGCAATCGAAAGAATGTTATTGATTACTTTTTATCTTTCGTTTTTCTTTGCTATTGCGAAGGAGCGAAAAGAATACAAGCTGTAAATAGCAGAACTTTCCGAGAATATCACGCGTTACGTGCTAGATATATTTAATTCGATTTCGCTTGTAAATATGATAGAGTGCTTTCCATTCATAATTCTTATCTTTTCAACGTATTTTATAAAAAAAAAAGAAGAAATATGATCAATCAGAAAAATATAAAATTAAGTAATTTGTATGGAACAATAAATTTATGTGAATATTAAAGTAATATCATCAAATCATTGCATTTGTAATTATAATTCTTTTAGTAATTAAAAGTGAAACTTACATGAGTATCGACAGGGCTACTTGGAACGATTTCGATTGTATTTTTCGAACAATCTGCATTCGAATGCTCCTTTACGTTTTGTACTTCAACGTGATCATTATCATTCTCATTTTGATCTTTATTATGCTTTTTGTCCTGCTGATTATTATTAAACTGCGAATTGTGAAACGAATCCAAGCAAGTCCCAAGTAAATCCTGCTCAATCTGCTTCAATACAAGCTGATCTTGTGTAATATTTAACGAATCTTCTGTATCTTCCAGTAGTCTATTCCGTTCTTTATTTTTCATGTTTTCACTTATCAAAACAATCTGTTCTGCACATTCTCTCGAACGATTTCCTCGGTTTTCAGTAATACTTTCCCTCGACTTCGTCTTCTCGACTAATCTTCTAGATTTATTCAAAACACTGTTACTGACTTGAGAAGTCGAAGACAAATTTGACTTGAAAGTCTGCTCTTTCATTTCTAACTGCATATCTTCCATCGACGAAAGTTTTTTTGATACATGAATCACAGTGTTATCAACATCATTTTCAGCGACGCTATTTTGCACATGGTCATTATCGTCTTCTAAATTGTCTAGTACAACATGTTGACTTGCTTTAAGTTGAGACTTCTGCAAAAAGAGAACTTGACTGCTGGTCCTGTTATTTCCCATTGACTTAGACTTATTTGGCAAAGGTTCATGAATTAAGAACTGGGTATTAACCTCGCTCATAAGTTTGTCAAAATTGTCCGAGGTCACATTTGCATTTTCACCATTTTCCAAAAACGCGCTTTTATTTTCTTTGTTTTCATTCATATCAGAAGTACCTTTGGGCTGATCAAACTCATCCTCCAATGAAACAAAGCAATTCATATCATCAATGACTTGTACGTTTTCTGTTGGGTTGTCCAAGTTAGACACAATAATACCAGTGTAGTCTGGACTTTCGGATCTAGGACTTTGATTACCACTAACAGCTTCCTGATTATCTGGGTTTAAATCTCTGCACCAACTGTTGACAATTTCTTCAATTTCTGACGCGGGTGCAATCGTCATTCGTTTCCTTACATCAAATTCTTCACTTTTGTTACTAACGCCAGAATTACTGCTACTGCTTTGCCTGCGACAAATGCTTCGTTTTGAAGACGTGCTTTCACTTGTCTTGTTTAATGTTCGTTCAATATCAGTCTTCTTTTGTGGGTTGGCATTTTCATTCGTAAATTCACAATCGAAATCCTCCGAGTCTTTCAGCGGTAAGACTCGTCGCTTTTTTATAGATTTCATTGAAGCCGGAGAACTGGCTGTACTACTACTGCTCCTTGTGCTCATTCTTCGACTCCTTTTGTGTACAGACACACGTTTTTCAGAATTGCTGTCCGCGACATCGTTCTGACTCAGTTTCTTTGACACTTCGCTTATTTTGTTTTCGGAAGTTACTGGATCATCGAGTTTATTCCGTTTGTTCACGTTTTCTGAAAGTACTAAATTTTCAGAGGAAGTCTGGGACACAAACTGAATTTGAACGTTCGACTGATCTGGAAACTTAGGAATGGTTGATTTTATTTCTTCAGGTTTAAAGGACGGCACTTTTACCAGCGGTTGAGTACAGGGAAATTCTTCAGAATTTGATTCATCGAAGATTAGATCAATGTTTTCCTGAATATCCATTGGAACTACTGAATCTTTTGGTTCAGGCTCACATGAAAGATTTGATACTTTTCCAGCTTCAGATACTTTTTCATTACTTTTCCTAGGATCCTTTAATTCTGAAATGTCAGTTTTACGTGAGAAATTTGAATTTGTATCACTGTCTTTCCCAATTTCCATCGAAACAGTTGAATTCTTTGATTTTGGAACATAACTTTTACAAGAGGAATTTGAATTTTTATCAACGTTTTCATCTATTTCCATTACATTCACTGCATCCTTTGGTTCTAGAGAATTAATCGTCGCTGATTCAAAGTTGAAAGGTAAACTTATAATTTCTCTTATTGAATGAACATTGTTGGAGTGCTTGAGTTTCCCCAGATAAAAGAAAGGTATATATTTCTTACGTTTATTCATTTTACCTAATTTGTGGAATTTGACGATAGATCTTTCTACTAAATCGTTCTTCTTTGGAGAATTGTGAATCAACCTTTTGACTTTTGGAGATTTTTTACTAAGAGACAATCGACTTTTTAATTGGTTTGATAGCTTTATATCTGTTTTAAGCGGTGATATTGGCATTAGATTTGTTTCTGATGGCAATGTTTCAACAACGTTATCAACATTTTCTGATTTATGTGGAGACTCTGGAATTAAATTTTTTTCTGTTGACAACTGCTTGGAAATGTTTTCAGTATTTTTACTTAATTGGGACTTTTGTGGAGAACTTTTTTGTTGATTTGTAGGGGATTTTGCTACATCATTATCATCTGAAGCTTCAGGTTCTGGTTCAACTGAACCATCCTTCCCCTCTTCAGCGTTTTCAAGCCAAAACTTTTTTGGCGAAACCGATGTCTTTTTCTTTAAACACAATGAACGATATTTACTAAATTTGGCTTTGTTACTTTCAATACTTTTATTGGCTTTTGATTGTAATTCTGCTTCTGTTTCTGTAAGTTTTCGTTTCTTACATACATTTTCTGTTATCAAATCAGAATTCACATCAATAAATTCGTCTTCGTTAGCCCTGGGTTCTGTTAATTTTGATGACAATCTGTCACTCTTAGATAGAATTACATCTGTCACTATAAGAGGTTTATTTGTACTTTTTATATTATTATCATATTCGTTTTTATTTGTGTTTTCTACTGTCACTTTTGATTGTTGAGAAACAGTGTCATCTTCATTTTGTAGTGTACTTTCTTTATCTAATTCTTTAGTATTTGTATTTTCATTCCAATTTTTAGATGTAGAAGGTTGCGATTTATTAGCAGATTGTACAATAACATTCAAACTTTTAGTTATTCGTTTTGGACGTAGTTCTTTACCAAATTCTTTCACTGTGGACCAATGTTTACGAACAGTCACTATTTGTGGAGAACTATTATTAAGTGCTTCGACTTCATTTTGAGATAACTTATTTCGTCCACGTTTTGCTGACATTTTACTTGTACTAGGTATGGCTTCAAACATCTCGACTTTTGAGAATGATTGTTGTTTGTTTTTCACATTTTTATTTGTAGCAGTGGACGAACTCGTGGATGGCAGAGATGTTTTTGCAATACCATTGTCTTTACTTTCATATTTATTTTCCGACTCATTTAACCATCCTGTTACTTTGGACCTTACAGCTTCGGTGCTGTTAATTACATTTTCATCTACTGTTTCCTGTTGCCCATCTATGTCTTTTTCACTTGATAACTTATCCGCATTTTGAGCATTTACTTCAGCTAATATCAGTTCTGCAAAATAATTGGTTTCACAATATTTATGTTTATTTAAAAGAATTTGTTTATATTATATACTTGAAGAAAGAAATTAAATAAAATTTGTTTTTACTTTTCTTTAACTTAAAATAAAAATTCCAAGTTTTTTCATATTTTTCTAAACTCTATCTACTCTAAGTTTATATTTTGGTAATATATGGAATAATAATTAAGTATTTCAATAAATGAATTAAATTATTTATTATGTATGAAATAATAATTAAAAAGTAAATTTTTTGAACGTATACACTTTTACCAGTATGTTGAATCATAAGCGATGTAAAGCTGATAAATTTTAAATTTTTTTGTTAATAAATATAAAAATCTTGGATTTTTGTCTTAAGTCTTCTTTACAACTGAAAATAATATTAATTTAAATTTCTCGAAAAGTATATTTACCGTCAAAATTATCTTCAAAAGCCTCAGACAGTGTTTTTAGTCGTTTTGCACATTCAGACATTTCTTCACTATATGTAACATTTCGTCTATTAATGGAAGCATTACAAATTGGACATTTAGCATTTTTTGTGTTTTTTATCAACTGATCTATACATTTTTTGCAATAACAATGCCCACATTGAGTTCTACTTAGTTCTTCTGGAATATCCATGCTATCAGGAAAAAAATTAAGTTAATTAAATATTATAAACAGCTACTACTTCTTTCTATAAATGCATGTATGATAATGAAATAATATTTATAACTGTTTTTTTTTTTTTTTTAATAATTTATGTTAATTATGTTGTAAAATGAAAATATATAGTATATATTACAGTATATGTAAAAAACAATTAATAGAATAACAAAAAAACGCTATAATACAAAGTAAGTGTTATTTTATTTATTTAATTTTACATGTATTCATAAACAGAAGAAAAAATAATTATTTCAATGTTCATTTATACAAAAAGAATATTTCAACTAAACTTGAATCTAAAAAAGCATGTAAATTAAAAAAAAAAAAACGATTTTAAATTTCAAACTTGAAAATAAAACATTAGTTTTTATTTAAAATAATTTTTATACTAACCATATTGTGCATTTTATATTTTGTTTCAAAACTGTATGCACTTTTTTGATTTTATCAAATAACTTCATAGTTTCTGATTTGGCCATTGTGTTCGATATTCTTGATCATTTGTAATTCACATAGAAATTAATTTTCATTGAAAAAGTAATTTGACACAAATAAATATAAACTATTTCTTCAAAAACAACAGCACTACTTTTCATAAGGCGCCTATTTTTATTATCACACAACGAAAGTACACAATTCAGAAAACCGTATTAAGATAAACAATATATATAGATGGGAAAAATGTACCAAATTAAAAAATGTGGAATGGAAGTTCAAATATAGTTACATATGATTTCAGTGTAATGGTGTTCGAAAAGTAGCAACAAGTTGAATGTATAGTTATTTCTTTCTACTAACACAAAGTATTGCGATGGTAAAACTGGTAAATTAACGAATTTAAAAGTCACTGTTTTATCGACAGTTGCCACAATAAAGATGTCAAAAAATCTATAAATTAACTGCATACATTATTAATATATACTCTTGAATGATTAATATTTTTACATAAATTATAAAAAAAAAATATGTTGATGAAAATAAAACCTATTTACGTAATACTTTTATATTTAGAGACGTTTCTAACCAATCTTACTAAAACATTTTGCGCGCCTTTTTTGCAGGTGGTACAACAGTTCGATTTCTTCTTGAATAACGCGGCGCTGATTTGAATAAATCAAATACAGTAAGACATTAATTCGAAAAAAGAAAAAAAAATCAGATTAAATTTAATTTATGTTGGTCCATCAAAAGTGCCATTTTTCAAAACTGCTTTGAGTGGTCAAATACGATTTTTCTGTCAGCGCTTAGTGCGGGAAAAAGTGGAATTTTTACCGGCATAACCTCAGCATTAAAATATACTAGTTCACACTAGTATATAAAGTCGGCCTTGGATTTCTCTTTTCACTAATCGCCTAATTAAACTCATTGTTTTAATCATTGTATTTTAATAAATTGACAAAAAACAGTTTATATATTCTACCTACCATTTTTATTTTTGAAATAAATAAATTCTATGAAATATAATTTAATAAAAGACATTTAGATCTTTGAAATCTAACACTTACTTTTGTTTTAAAAATACTAATTGCAAAAGTATTAAGGTGATCACTACAGTAAATAAATATAATTTTGTATTGATAAAATAATTATATTTTATGTTTATTTCCATTAAAAAGTTTAACAATATTTAAGTTGAATTTTTATTAATTATAGCAGTATTCATTGTTATTTGTAATTTCAAATCGTTTTTGAGTGTGGCCTAATTTTGCCCATGTTTACACGATTTGTCTATTTTAAACATATTTTGTCTTATATTATAGTGCAGTAATTATTATGATTACTTTCCTTAATTCGTTTCAAAATGTATCCCCAATGATAGTTTAAAAACGTTTTGCTATAAAAAAATATGATTATGTAAAATACATTTTATAATGAACAAAAAACATCCAATATAATTTATAAAAGCGTATCATAGATAAAAGTATCATATTTGATTTTATTTGAAAATACTTATAGCTTATGTCAGTTCCGTTTCAAGTTGAAAAACATAAATTATCTTTTAAATAACATAATTTTTACATATGTTATAAGGAAATTCTAAGCTTATTCTTTACATGATGGACAAACAGTTTTTATTACAAAAAGCTAGAAAATCAAGAAACAATTTTTGTCATAAAAGCATTTATGGTGATAGACATACAAAATATAAATTATTTTTTAGCTTTTTGTACAGTTTATCATGTTTCTTGCTCCAAAAAAAGATTGGGATAAAATCTCAAGCCTTCTATTGAATCATCTCGACAAGCCTTGCCATACTTTTCAGTGACTAATAATCTTTCACGCGCCAACATCACAGAAATGCCTTCAAGTTGAGCTAATTCTTCTGCTGTAGTGGAGCCCTTTTCATGAAGCTATAAACAATATAAAATATGTATTTTGTGAATAATTAATAAAATAAAATAAAATGAAAAAAAGAAAGAAATGCTTACCATTGTATTGATTCTTTCAACAACAGAATTATCGTCCAGAGAACGACTTTGTAGCACCATAACACCACTATCAAAAATTCTAAAGACTAGAGGTAAATTCATCGATTCCAATTGCCTGCACGCATTGAGCAAATCCTCAGGTGAAACAAGTTCAAGTCCTCTCGCCCTATTAATCCGACAATATACATCTGCAAGAGCCATCATACCGCCTACCTCCTATTGAACATTTTTTAATTCTTGTAATGAAATAAATTTAAATATGTTATTCAAGTGATGTCATAAAATGAAACGTAATGATTGCTAAATTGAAAAAAAGCAAAATGTATACCTGAATAAAAATTAAAAAGAAAAAAATAAATAAAAGTAAAAACATAAGAAAAAGCAAATTCTAATATTCAAAGGAGTATAACATCTTTATAATATGAGAAACATGGAAATCTGACCCTGATCGGCTCTTCCAATACAGTAGCTATTTCCCTGGCCAAATGCTTGATATATTCGTTGCTGTTTTTATAAGCATCACGGGTAACTGGATCATCAATGCCCAGGCTCATCAAGTACGACTTGAATTTGATTGTTTCATCTTCGGTTATGTCACCTTGTCGTTCCTGCAATTCGCTAATGTATTATGAGAACCAACTTTGAAATGCGATCAATGACAATCACCCTTATTTTAGCTGAGATGGTTTTAGAAATAGCCACCATATCCTTGGCCATTTCCATAAGCTTGCGTAAATCCTGAAACGCCATAGTTATGTTCCGATCAGTGGCCTTCTGCTGCTCCTCGAGACTCCTTTCAATTCCTATGATACCGGTTCTTGTTTTGATTGGAACCGGCTTGTTATTCGTTGGTACTCCAATCTGCGACAGCATCGAACTTGGTATTAGAGGCACGCTTTCCCACAGTCGTTTCATTATGTTTTCAGACAAATGGATGACAAATGTTGGATCTAAGCCTTCTTTGAAGGAAAGTTTTACATAGTTGTAAGAACTATGATCAGCAGGGCCTGGTAATTTATCTGTAAGTTATAATAATTCGCTTATATTATTTTTGTTTGATAATTAATAACAATATAATATTCACTACCTTTCGTTCGATGTCTTATAGTATTTTCTATTCAAGTTAAAATTGATTATGAGATTGTTGTAATAGAAGTATGTAGTAAATATGATTGATAAACATTTGACAACAATAATGAAAAAATAATATCATGACAATACAATAATAAATTAAATGAAAAGCGATTTGATTTATTTTGAACGATTAATGTACGTTTCATAATAATATAAAGCCAGGCTCATATGAATAATTAATCTGGCTTAGAAATCATGAAAGACAGAAACGATAAGGTTTTATTAAATAAAAGATAAACATGGTTTCATACCAGGTCCAGGTTCTGACAGATGCAGTACTACTTTTTTACTTCGTGTAAAAAATAAAGCACTTGGAGTTTCTTCTTCGAAGAAAATAATGTAACGTAGAGTCAATGATAAACAAGTTGCCTCATCAGAATTACTTCCAGGCTTCCTCCATATAATTCTATGACTGGTCAAAATTACTTCACCACTCTCAAAATTAGTCTAAAAATGAGAAATAACAAATGATGAATTCATTTAATTAAACATAATTTTTGTAAAATTGAAACAAAAGTAAACATAAAGGTTACTCACCTTCACTTCACCATCATACAATTTAACACCTCTATCACGCCTTGAGACGACTTCGTGAGGAAAAACGTTAGGGTGGAGATACTCGAATCGATTCATCTTTTGCTGTTAAATGACTACACTCCTCATAACAGTTAACCATTGAATATTTTGTTAGATTTCACACATCATTTGTCAGACATACTATTGTGAGCGCAACAGCTGACACTTTCTCGAACATGGCTACCAACTTTATCGTGATAGAATATCAGCATTTATTCCTTGATACTATCATGATAAAAATAACTGATTATTTAATTTTTTTGTATTAAAAAATAATACGTAATTTAGTAAACTATTTTTAGTTAAAATCCTTTTTAATGTCTTTAGTAACTAAAAATGTTGTACAATAAAAATACTTTTTTTTAAATCAATGGAATGTATTTATATCAATCTTATGAGTGAAGTTAGCCATATGTTATGTGATAAACACATTCTACAATATACAGTTTCAGGAAGGTTAACTGCAATTATTGCCATTGTTGCACGTGTGTTGATATACTTTGAATCAAAAAATGGATTTAGAAGAAGGACAATTAAGCGATGCTGATGAAAATGAAGTCTTGTAAGATATCACAATACATTTTCCAAGTGTATAAAGAAAATGAACATGGAATTTATATACATATGTAGGCCAAATAAATCAATCGATGATTTAATTCTAACTTTGTGGCATTCTTAAAAGAACATAAACATGAATTTGACATTAGATCAATATTGATAGTGTTTTTTCAATATTATATTGATGTCGAATTCGTATTATGATCCTTTAGGAATTAGGAACTTAAGAAATCAGTATAAAGGAAAGCTGAAACAAATGTTTGCAATGCAATAAAGATATTTAAAATTACGTATATGTTATTAAAAAAATTAAGTATCCAGCAAAACAGCGTATTAAATCAAATGTAAACTTAATATTGTTTAACAAACCATATTTTCATTGAATCATTAAATTTATAACTTTGATTGAATTAGTACAATACAAACTTAAAGTCAAAATTAAATTGTATTATATTGGAATTTATACATACAATGCTTATTATTTATATTTTGCATTGTAATGATATCTTGACAATTAATAATAAAACATTTCTTTCAATATATTAACATTAAAATAGATTATTAATGAACTCATTTATACTATGTGTTATTAAATTAATGATGAAGTGTAAAATGTGTAAACAAAAACTATTTTGCAAATCCGTTTGCAATGATTATCATGTCTACAATAATTACAAATGGCATTGGCATATTTTGTACATGCAACTTTAATTATTATGTCAATATTTAAGAAAAACTGTAGTTTCTTTGAATTACGTTAAAATTACGTTACGTATGTTATGTTAGAATTATGTTCTAGACTTTTATTTATCTATACCGTATAAAAGTGTAACTGTTATTATAATATTCATAGAAAGAATTTTTATACTTAACACCAATGCTAAATCTATAAGTCGAATAAAAGTTTGCAACAACACTGATCAATATTCCAGTACATCAAGTTTACCTTTATGACAAAGACATTGTTTTCAATATAAATTAATACCTACAAGTAATGTAATTGCAAATATAAAATGATCATTGCTATAAACAGAAATACAAGTGTAAAATAATAATTACTTTTATGGAAATAATAATAACTTCTTTATTTATTTAGTGATCTAAATACATTAAAAGGCGTCCCACTATACAAAAATATTCCTATAGAAGAAATGAAAAATACATCTTTAGATTCAAGTGATGAAGAGGAAAGTGATTGTGATAATGAAGATTGCAATGATTATTATCTAAATGATGATCTTATTATTAAACCATTGACAAATAATAGTGTGAATCATCAAGGAGAATCTACAAAGGTTTCTAGTTATCAACCAAATGACAAACTTTCTCGAAGGTAACGCAATACAAAATTACTTTTATATTGCTCATTAGATTATATATTTTTATGCAATGTTACTGAACTAGTATGTTTATACATAAATAATAAAGTAATATTTAGTTTAATAAATAAGAAATATTTCTGTACATATAAAAAAAGTATAAATAATTCATACTTAAAATTATAATAGATATGCCAACAAAATAAATGTTGAGAAATACACAGTGCCAAATCAAAAGTCAAACGTTTTACATGAAGATACAAAGCAAGAAAATAAGAAGTTGATTCGAGTGAAAGATAAACAAGATCGTGCAACTGCTGAAGGAGTAATGGATCCACGAACAAGACTTATTCTTTTCAAACTTTTGAATCAAGGCGTTATATCAGAAATCCATGGGTGCCTTTCAACAGGAAAGGAAGCAAATGTATATTACGCAGTGTCAAAAACCAACGTAGAACTTGCGGTGAAAATTTACAAGACCTCGATTCTTCAGTTTCGTGATCGAGATAAATACGTGTCTGGAGAATTTCGCTTTCGCCATGGTTACTGTAAGTCGAATCCGAGAAAAATGATCCGAACGTGGGCTGAAAAAGAGTTGCGCAATTTGACGCGAATTCAACAAGCTGGTATCAAAGCACCGCGACCAATTTTGTTAAAGAGCCATGTCCTGTTGATGGATTTTGTAGGCAAAAATGGTATTCCTGCTCCAAAGCTGAAAGATGCCACATTCAATGAATCTACTGCTAGGAAGTTGTACAGGGAATGCATCGAGATGATGTGGAAAATGTACAATAAATGCCACTTAGTTCATGCGGATCTTAGTGAATACAATCTTTTGTACCATGAAGGCTCCGCTGTTGTTATCGATGTCTCACAAGCTGTTGAGCATGATCATCCAATGGCACTAAAGTTTTTGAGAGAAGACTGCACACATATCACAGGTACATTGTAATGTATCAACACGCAAATATGTAATTAGTATTATACTGATGAATATTAATGAATGTGAATACTGTTCCTTCAACAAGTAACAATGTGAAAAACATGTGATAATAAATTTTATATTGACTCTTAATTTGTATCTAAAAAGAAAAGAAAAAAAATTGACATTATTATGTCTTATAAGACATAATACTTTACTATATATAAAACTTTACTATAGTAAAGTTCAATTTTTTTCTTTTTCTTAATGGTTTAATATTTTCTTTCTTTGAAATACATAGACAGAAGCTAGAATTACAATACAATTTTTGTAACATAATTGGATTAAGATACGTTCACTTTACACAGCAGGAATTTGATTTTATCAAAATAATTATATTTATTCCTATTGTGCTTCGAACGCACAATCACTGAATCGCTAAAATTATATTAGCAACACAGACAATAGTTACCAAAAAGGACATATATATTTGCGCAAAAGTGACCTTCCATTAAATCTTATAATAAAAATAAACTAGTTTTGTAATTTTTGAAGTTAAAATAATAAATCATTAGAAAATTATAATTGTATACTAAAGCAGTTTAAAACTGAGTTTTATGACGACATAAAGCATTTTATTTCATAAAAGTGCATTTTTTTCATTACATAGATTCATGAATGACAAATAATAAACATGTTACATAAAGTGGTATTATTTTATGTCACATGAATAATAAAGCAACGGTAAGAATGAAATGCAAAAATAGTTCGCTTAAATGATTTCACAAAAACTTTTGATTTTACATATTTTAACAAACAAATAAATCGCATTTAATAATTCATAATCAATAATTTTTGTTCTCTTATATCTTAGAAGAACAAAAATTAAATTTTTCTATGTAACAACTTTTGCAATAAAATTCAATTATTATATTGCAGTCCTGTATATATGCATATATATATATGTATATGATAAATAATTTATATCAATAATGTAGTATTTATCCTAACTAAAAATTTAACACTTTTGCGAAATAAATGTGTCAAGTTCTTTTATAAAAAATAACTAATATATTTTCTAACAATAAAACCTGGTCAATAAACGAAGCTGCATTTTCTTCCTTCTTTATGTTTCAGATTTTTTCAAAAAGTTTGAAGTTGCCGTAATGTCTGTCAAAGCTTTATTTGACTTTATCACAGATCCAACTATAACGGATTCCAACATGAATGAATATCTTGACCGAGTCTCTGAACAAATGGCGGAACAAAGTTCGGAGGACCAAGTAGAAGACAAAGTTTTCAAGGAAGCGTACATTCCGCAGAGACTTGAACAGGTAATTAGGTCTTGGCAATTCTTATTTGCTTTATTACTCTTTCGGTACCAAAATTTAAGCTGGAAACAAAGTTGTGCAAAAATTTATACTTTAAAAATATACTTCCTTAGATCAAGTAGCAAATATCTTTAAATATTTTGAGAATATTATATCCTTCAATTAAGTAATGATTAATAATATTAACTTTTGTTGACAATAATTTAATTGCCATAGGTGATTGATTTCGAGCGAGATATCAAGCTCGCGAAGGCCGGACAAAAGGATCTTATTTACAAGACTTTAGTAGGATTGAAAGCTGATTTATCTGAACCAGCTTTGGTCCCCGAAATCTTGGATAACTCAAAATCGGACGAAGATTTCAATTCCGGCGAGGGTTCAAGTGCCTCGGACTCGGGTAGTGATTCTGGGGGAGATGATCAAGAAGAATGTGATGGAGAGGAAAACAAATCTAAATTTGTCAGTACTGCTCGTCCTCGAAACGAAACCTCAGATGAAAGAAAGGTTTGTTTCGTTATTTATCATCAAAGTAATAAAGCATTTTGCTGTTTATTTTTGTGTATTTAAAAGCAATTTAAGTCTTAATTAAAATTATATTACAGTTAATTATATGTAGAAAGTTGATAACTATCATTCTTAATTTATTAAATCAGTTAATTCGAGCTCATAGAAAAATTCAGGTTTAATTTTTCCACTGAAATATAATTTATAGTCACGAACAACAAAATTGTATATCTTAATATCAAAATGAGTCATTTCAGTTTTTAAATACAATTTCGGTTGTTGGTTCTAATTAGCATTTATTTTAACATAAAATTTTTCCAAGTTTAAATTCATTAATTTATCGAATGTGTAAATTTTGTAATTAGATTTTATTTTATTTTTTTTTTTTTTAATTAAATTTCCTTTCATTTTGTTTTTTTGATTAACAGACACGGAAGAAAGAAGTGAAACAACAGCAAGCTGAAAAAAGGAAAAGCAAAATGAAGAAGAAAGAGAAACGGCGACTGGAGAAGAGTTCACGAAAAAAGAAATAAATGCAATTAATTTAAAAAGCATGATTCTTTTGTAATATATATACATCGTTTAAAATCTATTTGTATGTAAGTAATGCGTGTATAGTAAGATTATGAGCGATTGTGTAAATAAATTGCTATACAAACTTACTGTTGTTAATGTCATAAAAATTGTCTCAAATTAAAATAAATGCAGGCATTTTTGATGTCTTAGGTATGTAAGTGAAACACTTATTTTTGTAATGTATTCTACATACACGTAACAATTACAAGAAGAAACTGATATGACAGTGGATCCCTAATAGATGTAAACATTTTAAAAATTAAATAATAAAAAAGGCATAATTGTCACAAGTTGAATAAAAAACACATTCTACACACTGCACAAATCAGCGAAATGTTCGTTTAGAGTAAAAATATAAGTGTTCACTATAGTCAAAATGATTTATTGCGATAAATTTGAAACATTACAATTGTCCGTGGTAAGTTCTTATGATTATTCATGTAATATAAACGACTTATAATTTATTAATAGTTGTTTGCTTTTTTCATCTTCACAATTTTATTGACGTAACTTTATTTATAGAAAATTATTACGTTTTCTCTGTGTAATTGATGTGTTGATTAAATAATAACGTCCAATGTGTTATTAGTGAAACAAAACTGGATGATCTGGTACAATTCTGTAACCCAGCTTATATCTATCAAACTGTTTATGTTTATATATATATAAATGTGTAGGTAAATTGTCATCTTTTAATTTTCCTTCTTTTTTTCTAGTTTCTTTAGTAGTAATTTTGATGGACTTGTAACGAAGATTAATTACAGAATACAAAATTATCGCTATAACGTTTATCGGGAACATAACTCTTTAGCAGACGTTAACAATTGATACAAATTTTAACAGTAACAATGAATGATAAATAATTTATTAAGCAACACCTTTATTCAAATTTGTTCTGTAACCAGCTCTAATTGTCACTTCAAACGGTATGCCTCGTTTGAACATCCACCTACTCTAACAAATTGTTCACAAAATTGTTTCCGTACAATTTTAGGGGACCATGGTAAATCAATGAAAATTCAACAGACATTCTAACTAGTTTCAATCACTGAAACGAAAGTTTTTTCATTCATTATTACAACGAACAAATACAAAATGATCGCGAAAATTGAAATTAACATAACTACATTTATGCTCACGTAGCAACAAAGCGTTACTCTCAGAAGGAAGATACGTTGGCGCCAAAGTTCATATATTTTGACACGTGTCAATAGTACATCTGTAGTTTTATCACTCGGTATGAATTGTTGTATAAACTTTACAAGTATATTATTGATACAGTTAGTATATTAATAATACAATAATATTGTAATATCAATAATAATTACAACCCCGCAAGTTTCAACTGCCTGGTAATGATATAAAGTACAAGAAGCGATCAACGAAATATACGATTGACAATTGTCAAAATCATATGCAAAGGCACGCGCGGCCTTCTCAGCGTAAGAAATGTTGTCTCAAAGTGTAGGAACAACGTTGACCTACGAAGAATTTTAATTTCTTATCAAAAAAATATTCTGATTAGAAAAAAAAAAAAATAAATAAATAAAAACGAATACGCATGTTGACATTGAAATGAGACAAAGAACCGGCAAGTACAAAACTTTATTGCAAACTCGTTTCGACAACGTGACCTATTGACTTTAAAACTTGGAAATGCAGTAAAACGCTTTGCTAATGCCCTTAGAATTTCTTTGGTCCAGAAATCCAAATAAAACGCGCGTACAATGCATCAGACATGGTACACTGATAACAAGATCTAGCAAATTTTCCTAATTTCTTGACGCAAACTCAGCGAGACAAGTCGAAGATGAACTTTAACGAAACGAAAGAATATTTTGTTCATGGAAAAAGAAATTTGAATGACTCATTTTGAAACAGTTTTTGTGCATGATACCAAAAGTGTGTCAAATGTAGGTGAATCGAGACACTTTTGGTATCTTGGACATGAAAGCAGTATCAAAATGATATTGTAAAACAAGTGCCTCAATTGAGACTTTTTTGTCTACAAGCCACCTTGTATGTCTCAAAATGGGACACTCGTTTTTACAACGTAATTGGTCAAATATGAACCCGATCTAATTGATTCAGCCAACACTTTTTCTTAGCATTTCATGCAAAAGAATTCTTTCTCAAAGTCCAACTTATCCCTAAAAATTATGAGAAAGCACAATGTCACTTTTTGAGATTGGTCAAATTTTATAACAAAACAAGTCTCTAGCATCTCCTCCCTACACAGTTGTGAAAAAAAACAATCTTCAACTTTGTCTCTCTACGATCGCACAACCAGGTAGAAATAAAGGGAAAAAAAAAAAAAAAAAGAAATTAGAAAACACCCTGTGACCATTCTCAATGAACAAACAAACGACAACGTTAACTGTTACAAAAGTATCATCGAAGCGGTGGAACAAAAAAAGCGTTGTTCCTTCGAAGGACGCGATAAGACGGTCGTCGTTGAAGCTGCTCGAAAATGTAATTGAACGTTCGCGTCCGCGATGAATAAGCATCAATATTTTATGACAAGTTTCCCCAGGCGCACGGAAAACTGACGTCACGACGCACGCTAAATTGCAAGGAACCGTGTAAGATTACGTTTAAGAAGAAGACGAAACAAAAACAAGGAAACAGAAAAGAAAGAAACATTTGACGGGTGGAAAGAAAGAGCGAAGAAAAAAATAAGGGAAAACCGGGGGGGGGGGGGGTCCCGGCGCGCGGCTTTCTCTAATACACATCTCCGACCCCACGTACCCTTCCCACACCCCGAATCCCGTCTTCTTCTTGAAAAAAAAAAAACAATAAATTAAATTTAAATTAAATTAAGTGAAGCAATGTCAGTGGTACGTTGACACAACTTAGACCGCGCGAAAGAAAAAAATAGAAAGAGATAAGAGGAGAGTCCGAAAAAGATGTGCTAGAGCAAGACACACTGAGCTGCATGACAGTGTGTACACCACAGCTGTGCACCACACCGACGTGTATGATGACG
>JABFOV010001221.1:0-26898 GCA_022817685.1 Aradophagus sp. ZL-2020
GCGTCGAATAACGCCGAGACATTAGACGCACATTAAAGGCCCAAGTTGAAATCATATCCAGCAGCCCTCGCAAGGAAGTTGCAGAATTCTCCAATCTAGTCGAGGATATCGTTTTATACGCGCCAAGTGGTGCCCGCGGGACTCGTAAGCCCGTCCATCGACATTGAATAATTGCTACGGCTATCTCACCGATTGAAAATCAAGAACGCATCCCTCTGACATCGATTTGTCACGAACATAGTGTTGCCGTACGAAAAGCTAATCGCCGAAACGTTCATTCAAATTTGGCCACTGACACACGTCACTTCATCCACCGGACTTTTCTTTTCATTCATTTCACATCAATACTAAATTATACACCTTTCTTTAATTCATATAATTATTATATTACACTCTTAAGTGGGTAAATTGTATAAAGTGAATATAATTGAATAAGTCAATAAATTAAGAATTGAAAAACCAAATCAAAAACTACAAACCGTCGAACTTCCACAACTAAATTCTTGATAGTGAACTTGTAACGCAGCTTACAAAGAAAGTCAATGGAGAGACGTTAAAGTGTGAAAGGTCTGTCAATTTCGACTGTCGGCAAGTGAGTGTCGGTGTTGGTCCTCGTAACGCTGTTTGAGCATGGATCATTAACTAATAATAGACGGCTGATTTAAATTAGCAAGGTGAAACCGAATTGAAGATACAATGAGACCGCCGATCAAAACAGAAGATGTGAAAAGAGGCGTGCTAGAAATGGAAGGTAAAAACAAAAGACACGTGCTTTTAATGCTGACAAGCCAGCATCGCTGGATGAAAGAAAAATGCCGAGTTATAATTAGCATCAGGGGTATCACTTTTCATAAGACAGTGTTGAAAAAGTACCCTTCCTCTAATTGCTATACTGTTTTTATTTACAATTTTTTTACTGAATAAAATGCTAAATTAACTTTTCCTTACTTTACTTGAGTTGAGCTTTACTTTTTTTTAAATGGCTTGTAAAAGTTTACTCTTTTGAATAGTCGACAAAAATAAACATAAGCGACCTTAATTTTAAAATAAGTGTCGTGGTTTTAAAACGGGAAACAAGAGAAGAGAAAAAAGAGCGTTTCAAATAGATGTAGTAAAAGTAGAATGTATGATCAGTTCAAAACGTTACACGATGTAAACTTATTTGGGTTTGAGTGAAACATATCTTATTTGTTCTATATACTAATCAGGTAAATTATCAAGCACTTACCTGAGAATCTATATCTTGTTTTTCGGACAGCAATCGCGCTACGTCGCGGACCGACGATGCTACTTCCACTGTAGCTCCATCTTGAAGAGCAGTGTCCAAGACGTTCAACGTGTCTTTGTCTCTGCGCAACGCACTTTGTAATTCTGACAGTCGAAAGCCGAATTGCTGCACATCTTGCAAGGCACTTAATCTTTGATTACCTCTGCAACAAATCAAATTTTAATTGAAACTAGAATTTTAATTAAATATCACTCAACTATAAAACAATCAAAGAAAAAAGTTACTATGTTATTTTTTATTTATTTTCTATAAGTAATGTTAATCGTTTAAAACTAAAGAAGTTTTATATGCTCTATATTAATGTTCCGAAAAATCTGAAATCATTTTTTTTTTTTTTTTTAACAATTTTGAATACTTGTTCATCAATTTTTCATTTACTACTACTTTAATTCAAATAATTCGCTCAAAGCAGTAAAATGAAAACTCACAATTGAACGATTTCATCCCAAATTCGATACAAATCGGCGATATCGTCCTTAAGTGTACAAAACGCCGGCGACATTTTGGAATCCGTGATCAGCCGATGCGAAGAGAGATTAAGGTTGAGCATCGTGTTCTTGTGTTCTCGCAGCATAGCCAATTCGCTCTGGAACATCAAATATGCATCTTTACTACCGCTCGTGGTCTCTTAACTCAAACGAATTACCTCTATCTCGGTAAGTGAAGGGAGCATCATTCAAGGGTTTAATAGTAATTTATGTCGTTTGTTGACAAAGTTTGCCAATCGGAGTATAAACAAATATTTTAATGCACACAAGTTAGGCAACTATACACTTTTGATTAGATTTTAATTCAAAAGTTTTAATATGTAATTAAAATAATAAAAAAAGCATATATTAGTTCATATTGAAATGGTCTCAATAATTTTTGAATTATACATTTGATTTGAAAGAAAATTATTCCCTATTTAAATTTATTGCAAAAACCATTGCCAACTTTTTGAACAAAATGCTTTATAAGTTCGAAGTCACTGACAAAAAATGTTGCGAAGTTTACTCACAAAATGATATATATAAAATGACGCTAATCTAATAATAATAGCTTGATGAAATGCTGATATTTTAATTCGCGAAAGTAAGAAATACACGCAAAATGCGGCAGATAGTAGCATCAGTTGGGAAACACATCAGCCAAAGTAACCGGCGTTGTCACGTTTCCGGCGTGCTACCGTTCCAGGCGACCGACGAGGGTGGCATAAATAACCACCGAGTTTACGACGCGCGCCATAAGAGAGCAGAATCGAGAACGAGAGTTGGATACGTCGCGTGACCGCTCGTAAAGTTCGTGCCTGTGGTCATCGTGGATCATATGGAGCCGGAAAAAAGTAACTGAACCTCTCGAGGATCGCGCGAGCAAAAAAGGATGATCGATACGATTGATTAAAAAAAAGAACCTATTCGAACGGTTCGTTGCCGTTTGTAAAATTGCATAACAAATATCGATACTAGTTAGGATTCTTCGAGTTCTTTATTTCTGATTGTAAAACATGTGTAAAAGATTTCAAATTTGTTATCGAGTGAAGTAGGGTGGTCAGGGGATTCTCACTGTCGTGCAAATGACTAAAGTGAGTGCTTTTATTGAAAAAGTGATTGAACGATGACTAAGTTTACAAGTTGAATGCTGAATAAAGAAATTGTAACTTGTAAGTTGTGTAATCATAAGTAACAGTTCAGATATTATAGATCATGATGATTTATATTAGAAAATCGACTCCAAAGAATAAACAAATAAGATACTTTGATATTTAACTGTACTATCGTGTTAATTTATAATTCATTTGCAAATAAATTTTGTCTCAAAAAGTAACTTGCAAAACTGTGACACTTCTAAAGAATCTAATATCTAAATTCGTCAAGAATCTTGACCATTTTTTGAGCGAATGTTCGACATTTCACAAATTCATTTCATAAAATAATCTGTAATAATCTAGCATTTAGATTGTTCATAATTTTTTCACATTTATTTCAGACAATCTCGAGACACATTGTACAATTCTTCAGATTTATGTCCGACACATTGTAGGTAGGTTTCAATGTAGCTCTTTTCCGCCAGAGATTTCATTCAAGATCTTTCAATCTCGGACGTTTGCTTTCATCTGCGCGAAATTCTCCCAACTCATAGTACCTTTCGTCCGAAAAATGCACTCTCCGTTTAAACGGGTCTTCCACTTTTCTGGGTGAAAATCCATCTGGTGTGACGTGGTTCGGAGAAGTCAGGTGGCGGCAAATAAAACGAGCGAAATTCGGGCGAGAGTCAAAAAAAGGATGTGGCGCGCTAGGCAGCCGGCGAGGGATCGAAGCGACGTAATGCCGACGACGGCATTGATATTCCAAGCGCATTGAAAAGGCAGAAGCGACGTCGCCCTGCGCCCCGCCGCGTCGTCACGTTCCGAGACACGCGCATTCCGATCTAATTCAATTTCCAATCAACAGCCAATCAATTGATTCGAATTCGGTATACAGAGGAGCCGGGCTTGGTTGCCGCGAGTTCGGGCTCTGCATCTCTATGAGCGGGGCGACATCAACGCCAACAACCGCGGCCCGGCACGTATCCCGAGAAAGTCGAATAATTAGCTTTTCGCCTTTTGTAGTGAGAAAAGGGAACAAAAGAAATACAAGATTTTTCCAGCTCACGCCGGTTAACGTGATTCGAGCAAGTTTACGGTGGAATAATGAAATGCATTGAACGTTTAACGAGTATCAAAGATTGGAATTAAAATTATCGGGGAAGAAGTTTAAACATTTTATGGAACATAGATCTTCGAAGAAAACCTTTCTAGTTAAAATTAATGGACGCAGCATTATTTTCCACTTTGAATAAAACGATTTTTTAATTCTAAAGTTTTTTTTCTTTAGATTGTAAAAAGGAAAGTTTCTGATTTAAAATAAAATTGAAAATACCTAAATCCAAAAATTCAAATAAAAGATTTACAGTAGAACAGTATGAGAAATAAACTTTCTGAATTCTGGTGTTAAAAATTATTCAAAGAATGCAGTATACATGAAAAATATAATGTCTCAACTGATGAATTATCTAAAACTGTAAATCATTTACACGCAAAGAGGATTAATTTAAGTGTCCTTAGAAGATCAATATTTTGCAATACATTCTGATGTACGTTCAAATACGAAGTAAATAATTATGTGAACCAAATACAATTTTTATAATTAGGGCAATATAGTAACGTAAGGTTCAAAAATTGTAACCAGTAATCCTTCGCAAAATTAATTTAAACTACGTGGAGAAAGTTCGTTTTAATTGCTTAGAAATAGAAAGTCAATTATAGATTTAATGTTTGAGCGCAATATATAATCAAATGATATGAATTATAATATAAATACACTATGAAAGAAATACACAATACTATTAAAACGTTTTTAAAAAACCTACAAATTTTACAATAAAAAAGACATCAACATTTAACAGTCACCTAACATTCAAGCAATCAACCTGCCAGACATTTAACGAACTTAATCACCGTTACCCGCAAGCCACAAAATCGCACTATGAATCATTTTATCCTATCTCTACGCCAACTTTTCTGCCTTTAATCTTTCTGGCAGCTTCGTAAAAGCCACTATTGATTTCCTCCCGATTCCTTACAGAACTGATCTGGTCATTCTAAAGAGAGAACGATTAAAGCCAAGTTGTAGGAGGAGGAGGAGGAGAACTAGTTGACCCAGTCTGCCTGGAATTGAAAATCTGGCAAGACAGTAAGAATCGGCTGTTGAACTGATCAAAGTGGCCCACACCCCGGAATCGGTATATCGCGGCAAGTACGGCGGATCAGCTCGTGCATAATGCAGCATGACGACGAGTTCAGCGAGCAAATGTTGAACGCTAATACATCTTGATGATAGATAGAGAGCATGCGTTTGGTCTTCGCAATGAGACTAGGGAGGGGTGTTGAGACAGAGGTGCCCTGCTTCGAGGGGTTGGAAGGGAAGATCTGGCGGACCCCGGATCTCAGCCGCGTTACGATGCCGAGCACGTCGCCGTCAGACGAGCGAACGTGCGACACGGCTCCGCTTTTACGCCGCTATCGCCTCCCTCCTCTTCTTCGTCTTCTTCTCCTTCTTCCGTTCTCTCCTCTCCCATAGTTCCCGCTTCCTCTGCCTCGCCTCTTCTTTTATTCCACGCCTTTCCGTCACTTTCTTTCTTTCTTCGCTCCTTCGCCCTCTTTTCATCTCGCGAGACTTCCTTTGCATCGGGCATATTATACCTAGGGAATTTCCCACTCGCTTCTTGCTCAATTCCCTGGAGACCCGTAAGTCATTCCCTACGACCACGTGCACCCAGCTTCCAGTTCAGACGTCACAACTCTTGTTACGTTTATTCATTTGCTTGGGAGCTAAATATCTTGTTGGATTGTTTTAAGAGCACTCATTTTCAATGACGATGTTACTATGTGTATCTTTTATGTTATGCGAATAGGAGTGTTTAGAAATATTGCATTTTTTATGTTTCTGTACATTTTTGCTTTCAAAGTTCAGAGTAAACTTCTAAAAATTTTTATATAAATTTGGAGAGTAGATTCATGAAAGTATTAGGTTTGTAGATTGTACAGGAAATCATACATTATGAAAAAGTTAAAGAAAGTAGATGTTATAAATAAACTGGATAAATGTTGGTATTCGCTTATTAATTGATCTGGTATCTAAGTCTTATTTTGTTAATTCTTAAAAATGTTAAAATTTTACTAACTAGGTCTTATGTTATGTTATGGATTGAAAATGGATATATCTAAAAAATACACCAAATGGAATAAGAAAAGTGAATGAATAATTGAAAGTTTTTGGAGTCAAACAAGATGCTGCCACCTAGATTATACCGATATAACTGACTTCTGTAATATACTTGTGAAAAAAGTAGAAAACTTCTAGAACTTACGTAGGTAACTTCAACAAAGAAAATTTCTTTATCGACAACTGAGATTGAGAGGGAATTCAGTACAGCATTTCCATTTGACAATTTCATTTTTTTTATGAATATGAATGAACTGTAAAATTTGAAATGCAAATACATAAACGTCAACTTGAAATATATTTGAAATATAAATGACTGTTTGTATTTATTACCGTCTGCAAAATTAAAAATATTCTGATTAGCAGCGGCTTACGTTCCCAATTAATGATATCATTCGACAGAAAGTTGTAGGCGAAGCTGTTAAGCTTAATCCATAGTTGGAGTGATTAGAAACTAGTTGTAAATTAAATGAAAAAAAAAGAATAAAAAAAAAACTTGGAAACTCAATAAAGACGAAGGAAAAATATAAATACAGTAATCCAATCGAGTGAACCTTGCTACGGAATCCTGTTAACTGAGACTAATTTCTATAAACTGATATAAGTTAAGAACAATTAGCGACGTTTTCCAATGCTTCAAACACTTTCATTGAGGAAAAAGTGACGAGCTTAACGCAACTTTTGTGCTACAAATTATTTGCGATGCCAAGAGAAAGATGGCTTGAAAAATAATGAGAGAAACATACTTTCACTGTTGCGATTTTATTTACACTTAAAAGGTTGCAGACTAGTGAAACTCCCGGCAAAAAGAAAATTCATGAAATTGCTTATTATAATTTTACTACTTTTCTAAAACGATTGTAAATTTTACCCTGACAATGTAAACTTATTGGAACCAAACTAAATGTTATAAAATATATTAACGAAAAGTGATATTTAATGTTTTAAAAACTAAAAAAGAAATGGATATTCCTGGATTGTTTCTTAAATTTCTCCCTTGACGTTCTAAAAAGAACCCTCAGTACATTTGTTTCAACAAATAATATCAAAAAAACTGAAGAGCAAGAAAAAAATACGTTCAAAGACTTACCATGATCCGGTTTATCCGATCATCAAGTACATGTGGCTGCTCCAAAGTAATTTCATGAGCAAGAATCCTGTCCTTTGCTGAACGCAGCTGCAGATGTACATTAGCCATTTCACGCTGAATTTCTTTCGCCTTTCTCACTTCTTCCACTCTGTTTGACAGCGATTCCCATCTTTCTGTCAAATCTGAAATAAGTTAAAAAAAGTAATACGTTAACAACTGTTGCATAAAATACTCTCCGACATAGTTTCACATTAATTAAATTTTATAACGTTTAAAGAAGACACTTAGCATTGTGAAAATACTAAAAATTGGCAGTAATCCAAGTTATATAAATACAAAATAATTAACTTAATATATACCTAATTCACTACAATATAGTATAATATGATATAACCTAATGTTGCATGTAAGTTGAGAGTTAAGATTAATAAATAAAATATGCCTGTTTGCATAATTCAAATAAAGTAAATAAATACAAATCATGAAATTTAATAATTTCAGGCAACTAATTTAACCGTCACACTTATCATGACAAATCAGGTTAAGCCTTTTATAGACACTTCCATGAAAATAGTATGATCATTATTACTAACAGTCATGTTATGCGTTAAATATAAATATGTATAAATAGATTGTTAAATCAACGCCTACGCTGCCTCGCAAGTGCATCGAATGAAATCGAAACAAACTGCCTTATTCTTCGAATCGTGGGACTTGTTAGAGCATGACAACAAAACCGTTACCATTGTTCATTAACGTTCAAATCGTTCAAGCGACTTTTACGAAGATTGCGTCGTTAGTTTTCAAGCGGGTGTATATTAATTAAAATTTATAGTTTGATTCGAATCGCTGCTCATCCAATGAAACTGTTTTCTCTTATCTTGATAAAATGTTTAAATTTACATAAAATTCAAATCACCAAGTTATACACGTTGTAAATACATTTCTGTTACGCAGAAACTAGGCGTGCATCACAATATTTAAAAGCTAGCCGGACATAAAGACGATGCGCATTTTATAGCGTCTCGGTGAAATGATAAAAAAAGATGACGAAGAGGTTCGTATTAATTTACATATGTATGTGCAAGTAAACTTTAGTTTTAATAGGAGACAAAGTAAAATGGAGGACTTTTAAAAAGTGTGCAAATAACTGGTATGAGATTTTATGTTTTACAGTTAATTTTAAATTCGTTTATATTATGTTGTAAATTACACTAAAACAGTCCAATTTCATGTAATTTCATAAGAAAAAAATGATCAATATACCTGTATTTTTTTTTTTTTTTTAAATTGATAGTATTCATCATATCATATCACATAACATATAAAAAGTACATACTAGTAACATATATTTTAGACAGATCAACAAAAACACTAGAATATTCATTAATTGAAAAGTTAATAAACGAAGCTTATTTTTCAATATCACCTAAAAAAAATGGACCATTTCTTGATTATATCAAGTTATTTGTAATTAATATGACTAATTTGAATTTAAAGTTATTGAGAATTATATTAATTCCCAACTTTGTACTAAATAATGACAATATATTCCAAAAAGTAATAAAAGTAGATTTAAAAGTGATTTGGATTTGCCTAAAATTAGCACTAATTATAGATAAATATTTATACAATAAAGCTAAATTTCACTTTCCTAACAGAAACTCTTGTTCGAAAAATCATTTCAATCTTATCACGCAAAAATGACGTATAAATTATATAATAGATAATAATTATAAACTTGAATTAAAGTACATACGGTGGTCTTTACTTTCGCAAAATTCTTCTGCAATGACGTCAGTTTGCACAAACATTGGCAACTCTTTAAACCACGTCTTTGTGTCAAAGTGTATATTATAAAACCGCAGAAAAATATTAGATGTTGACTTAGAACGCAACACAAGTAGCGCGTATATGCGAGGCGCGTGCGGCGAGACGCAACTGTTTGACTGTTACTGTGTCACGGCTCGTGGATTAGTACCGTTCGAGGTTCGACCTGCGTTACAGTCGCGCGTGAAAGACGAAGGAAAACCGAACATTTGACGGGCGCGACGTGGAGGGACGATCGCCGACCGGCGACGAGGTCTTGCGAACCTGATCGAATAAAAATAATGTAAAACAACTTATTCGACCAACAGGAATGTGGTATCAGATCATCGAAATAAATATGCGCGATTAAAGAGGTATAAACACGATCAATGCGGTGATTTTGGCGTCGACGATTTTAAATTGAAGTTTCGAAGCGCCGGTGTCAAACATTAGCAATAACATTCTGCACAAAGATAAATCTTTGTAAAGATAAATCTGTATGAACGATATAATCAGTTTTTGGCAGTATATGGATACATTTGCAATAGTATAGAAGAGTTGAAGGTGAAGAAGCAATTTGTAAAATAAATACTTTATCTCATATATTAAATATTCTTTTAAGCTTTAAAATTCGCTTGAAAAAAGTTTTATTCACAAATGAACAAACTGATTTGATAGAAGAAACGTTTGTTCATCAAGTACAAATGTTTCAATTAAATCAATTTGTGAAGTAAAATATTTTTGTTTCCTATGTGCATTTTAAAAGTTAATGTGAAAATTCTTAACACTAAAATTATACTGAAAATTGTAAAAATTAAGTTAAAGTCTGAATTTAGACATTTACAAAATTTTTTTACTGGAATTAAAAGAAATGTTAGAAATACATTACGAAATATAATATTTTGGAAATTGTTTCTAAATTATTAATATACTATACAACGTATATTTTTAGCAATACTTACTTTCGAATTGTTTTTTATGCTTATCCAGACGAAAACTGGCACCACCAGAGTCCAATATAACTCGAAGACAGTTGATATTTTCTTTGCAGGTACAACTTAGCTCGACCTAAAACAATTAATATAAATATAATTAATGATACTTCACTTTAACATGTCTTTTTATATGCAATTGTTTTGCAATTTAAAATTTCAATTTTATTGACAACATTACTTAGGCTGTATATTTATCCATTTAATATAAGGTGCCTAAGATGAGTATAAGAAAAATGATTAATGAATAATAAAAATGGTTTAAATATTTTGTATGATGCACCATGTTTCTATTGTTAGTCAACGAATGAAGTAAAGTAATTTTCCCGTTAAAGAACGTGATCAAAATTTGATCATAATCACAATTCTTAAAATTATTAGTAAACTACAAATATACGTTCTACTTTTTGATAATACCTACACATTGCTAATGTTTGTATTCATTAATAATTAAGACTACATATTTATTATACATACATTAGACGACTATTTGTCACAGATTATTTTTTGTGTGTGTATATATAAACTTTTAGGTACATCAATTATCATTTACCTCATTTTAAGTAACTATTATTAAATAACAGACTACATAAAAATCATTACAACAAATTTTAATTAATACAACAAACATGCAACAACAAAAAATATTAAAATTACACATGCTTATAATATTCATGCAACATTTAGTTCTAAGCAATACTTTCCGGTTATTAGCTCATTTATGTCGTAGTAGTAGATTTCAATCTAATAATATTGCCCTACATGAATTTATTATTATTATTCTTTTAACTTTGATTTTTTAATTAACTGATTACAAATTATTTACCTGTTAAAAAAGTAAAAAATTTAAACTAGCTTGGTATTTCATAAATGAATTAATGACATAGTTTAATACATTCATAATAAAGTAAGTAGAACATGGGATTGAAGGACAGGAATTGTCGGATGTAAGAAGTTATAATGTACACTATACATAATGCAATGTGACCTATAAAAATACCAACTAAAAATTAATGTTCTATTTTTTTCTTTCATTTATGAATATGATTTATTAAACAATGAAAGACACCATGATGAATATACAATTGTCAGTAACAACTTTACGAATTAAACGTTTGTTACAAATTGACTGGCTTTTGATTTAATGGTTCAATGATACACGACCTATGATTCTATACACAATGCATTTCAGAAATTGTTTTTCAGTAAGCGAAATCATATTAAAATATTGTAAATTTTTAATGGAGTTGAAGTTTCCAACGTTTATTAATAAATGAAAATTATATATCATTTAATAACATATATTGTAATCAAAAATGAAAAAAATGTATTCTCAGGCATTAAAATATTACAACTTCTTCTTGTAAAATTATTTATTAAAAATATACTATTATTTTTATAAAGAAAAGTATTTTAGATTTTATATTCATTTACTAATAAACGTTGGAAATTTCAAGAACATAATTTTCACCATATTTATACCCAAGTTTGTAATATCCTGTATTACATAAAGGAATTATACTTTAAAGTGAAACGAGCAGAATTTATTCACTATGATCATTATAAATTATGATCAAGTGACACAAAGTTTTATGAATTCGCCTACTAAAAATACAAATGACACACACTCATCTATTATGAAAGAAATCAACTTTGTTAAAGAGAAATTTATAACAGAAATTTACAATAATGAAGTTATGGTGCTTGATTGCATAAAATATCAATTAAAACAATATTTTAAAAAACTAACATAAAACGACAATCGTTTGCTATAATTATTTACAATAATAAAACATTAAGTTACAGAATAAAAAATATTTTTGGTAGAAACAGTCAAACAAACTATACATTCAATCTATAACTAAAAATAAAAGTATCTTTTATATATAAACAAATTAAGTATGTAAAATTGATTTTAATTTTTTTTTCCTTGTATAAGATATTTTTGAAGGTTTTTATAAACTTCATAAACTACTTTAGGAACTCAAAAATGTACTTGGAGTGAATGATTATATTTGATAACAGGTTTAAAACAAAATCATTTGTTTCGTAAATAACAAATGGCTATTGAAACAGTAAGTTAGGTATAAATGGTTTTAAGAGATAAAATGATGATAGACACACGAGTTTGTGAAAACGTGCAGTCATGATGAACTAGTGGACAATTAAAAATGATTAATAAGTACTACGTTGCATGCATAAAGAAGCAGTTTTCATGTAAAAAGATAATTACACGTATTACTTTTCTTTGTAAATATTTACATTTGTCTAAGATAAAAAATAAATAAATAAAAAAAAATTCCATACTTTTTTTTTCATTAATCATTAAATAGATTTCATTTAATACACTAAATATATTTTTGTCTCTCTGTAATGTAAAATTTTCAATGATTAATTAAATTTCATATAAATACAAGTATCTTTTTGTTAGCGAGCAATTCAAAATAGATTTTCATCTACAAACGAATAGCAGTTATTTTGAAATAAATGAAGCAGCTAAAAAAATGATTGATTTTATGAAGTAAGCAAATCGTTTAAAATTTTTCTTAGCGTAAAAACAAATGAAAATAAATAATTGTAGCAAACATTTATATACTACAGCTACGACTTTACTCAACCAACGACCTACGTATTTACAGCTGGTAAGCACATACGGCCACAACTTTTTGGTTAGACACAACATGAAATAAGGACAACTGGCTTCTTTGTCTATTAAATAGGTACGTACGTAGTCGTTCTCAGTCATAGATCCATCAAGCTGTAAAAAGCGGTTTTCTGAACGTATTAATTGATCAAACAGCCGCTCAATTAAAACTTTAGCGTCTCCTATGTCGCTGTCGCTGTCTTCCGTCGTAATGACAGTTTTCTGCAAGGCAAATGAAATTTCATGATTACATTACAATTTTTTTTAACAATATTAACAAAACTCTAAATAATTAAATTATCTAAATTATTTTAACAAAAAAAATATTCTACTTTAAATTTTTTTCATTCTTTTTTCATTATCTCTCTTTTTTTCCCCTTATATATTTATTGTGAATCAAATTAAGTTACCTCTTTATTCATAAAAAACTATCAATGGGTTTTTTGGAACGTATTATACTGTTCATTAGTTAGAAAAATTAAGACAAAGCGTGCAAGTTATGTTTGTTGATGAAAGGCATGACACGAAGAACTGAAGCGAACTCGTGTGCCGATCACCTTTTCTCGGCAATGAAGTACAAAGTTATTTAAATAATTTATCAACGTTAATCACAAAAAGAATATTGACATTTTATCGAAGATAGTCAGAAAAAGTCCACGTACGTGATGCATTCGATTTCTGATTGTTCGCGGATGATTGTCGCGAATAGCGCTCAAACTGGAGGCACAGTCTGACTGACTGTCAAGGAAGTTTCTGTAATCATCGCCAAATTCCAGCAAACGCTTCATTGTTTCATCGTCAGGGGCTTCGCTGTAATTCTCACTGTTGTACTTGTCCTAAACAATTGTGAAAGGAAATAAATGATTATTGAATACTGAGTTAAATTATATTAAATCTCATTTAATGTTATTTGTTCTATTTATATAAAATAAGATAATATTGTTATATATTATCTTACAGTGTTTATATTAAGAGTAGACATTGAATTATTAATAAATAAATTGGATGTTTTAAAACTAAATTCCGGAATCTATTTTATTTATGTGTTTTCTTAGCATGTCTGTATATTCAATTTACCAATCTTACCTGGTAATTGTCCCATGCATTTTCCGAGAAGGAAGTATTGCTAACGCTGCATTTCTCGATGTCGCTGTCGGCGTTGCAAAGTGACTTATCACAGTAGGTTTTAATCGATTCTATTATATTGTCTTTATGCTGACTACAGAAGCGCATGCGAGCGTGATCCTCTTCCTCAGAATCGGAAGAAGACACAACGGAATGCCGACAATTTAAGATGACTTGCGGCGTGGGATCGCTAGCGCTGCTCCTTTCGATGCTGAGCTCCTGATTTGCCATGTAACCGGAGAAAGACTCGGATTTGTAAAGGCTATTCATATGACCGTATTGCCGGTGACGATTGGCAGTTGCTTTGCGCACCGAACGTGCATGATTCGAGCTCCCGTCGCTTGCTCCAGAATTATTTTGCGTCGCGTTAATGCCATCTGAGCCGGATTCACTTTTACGACTCTGTAAGGTTTGATTAAAGTGATTGATTTTCTATTCCTCAAAAGTGTACATAAATTAGAAAGGTCGGGAAAAAATGAAAGAAATAAGATATTTCGCAATTAGTAAAGAAAATAATAGTTACCTCATTAGTAAATGTAAATAATCATTATTATTTAATATTAATGCGGTTGTATTCAATTCATAATGAATACTTAAAGTTAGATAGACTTGCTTAGCGATGTCATCAATACGTTCGATAAATACATACCACAGCTTTTTTGCGTAAACGATTTTTCTTCCGGCGCAGAGAGCTACTTTTGACGACGCGATCGTCAGAACCGATTACAGTTTCTTCCATCAAAGTCGACGTTGAATTATTCATGGGAGCAGCAGAACTTCTTCTTCTGAAAGCATGATATATCAAAAGTTAAATGATAATCAATACGTTTTTATTATTAAGTATTTCATTGTGTGAAATAAAAATGTTTTTTAAATTATATAACAATATAATAAACAATTATTTAAGTATTTAGTAATAATAGTGGTAAAATATATTCAAGATTAGTAAAATTAAAAAGTTGAAAGAAATAAATGATAGGAAAATATATTTTTTACTTTATTTTACTCTAATTAAACGTACGTTTCATCGAATGAAGCGGATTTCGTTGGCTTGTCAGCGACAATCTGATGCAAGGCAGTCTCGGAGATTGAGAACTGAGAAATCGTATCGCTTGATTGCTCCAAAACAGCGCCGTTTCTTATTTGCGTAATGCAGGACACACTCCACGGTCTGGTATCGTTGGATTTCCTTCTTGAACGCATCACAACCTTTGGCGTACTGCAGTCAATTGGCATTGGGCGATGATTGTCTCCGCTAACGTTGTCGTGATCGGATGTATTAGCGATTTCTTGCGAGATTGTTTGTGAGGAACACGCAATGTTTGAATTGCCATATCGATAAGTTACAATGCTGCTACGCACATCCTCGGACGAAACAGAATAACGTTCTCCATCGGAATCTCCTGTTGTGTATTCGCCACTTGCATCGCAGCTATCGAAAACCTGAGTTAAAAAATATATGGACATTTAAATATCGATATATACATTTGTCATCTTTTATACACAAAAAAATACAAATTTATATAATATTCGAGTTCAAATTTAGAACAATTTTTGTTGAAAAATTTTGCTAATTTTTTTATAAGCTGTTTTATTATAGTGTAAATAATATCAAAATGAGGTTTCCTCGACTGTGTAACCTTAATTTTATTACTTTGGGCGACGTTTGATCACTTTCTGTAATTTATAAAAAGAAATTGCAAAACAACATTTCTAAGTTCAAACTCATACATTTTTTTTTTTTTTTTTTAACACATACACTGTTTTAAACTATCATTTAACTCATAAAACAACAACGAAGAAATAATAGTCTTAGTTATTTTATAAAAGAGTATATAAACCTGAGCTTTGTCTTCGTGCAAAGGATGCAGTTTCAACCACTCTTTGATTCTGGCATGTTTACTTTGGTTGCTGCTACTAACACCCTTGCCCTCGAAGACGATTGGCGGAAGCCTTGAGAATTCTCTGGAAGTACTAACGCAGCTCTCCTCTCGTACCAGTTTTTCCACCTCACTAATCAACCTACGGATCTTGTCGTTTTTCGACTCGAAGTCACTGTCGTCCGGCTCGTTCTCGGTGGCAGTGCGATTCGTTGCGCCGTTGTCTCCGCAATCATTTGTTTCTTTTGCAACTAACTCCTTGTCGTCGTTGCGATCGGTTTCTTCAGGGTACGAGTGAACTTTGACATGACTTTTTTCGTCTCCATTGCTTACCGGCGTGTTATCGACGCGCGCGACCGTGTACGTCCATTCCTCCTCCGATGAGTCGTCGACCACGTTGGAACAATCCTCGGTTGCTGCGCAGCACTCCGCTTCGGAATCAGTGTCGAGGTGTTTAAAATAAAAAGTCGCGCAGTTTTTCGAACTCCTGTTGGATCTGAAAAACATTATTTGAATCCAAATTTTGTTAAGTTCACCTTCATTGATTAAGATAAGGAATTTCTTATAAATATGTTTTATTATAAATTACAAATCACATACTATAAATCATCTTTCACTGTAAACTCGTTAAAAATTTTGTAAGTGAAGTTTGTAGGTAAGTTTGAAGTTTTGTAAGTCCTATAGTCATCATCGTTCAAATTTCAATTTTTTGTATATTTTGTATGACCCAATATTAATTAGCAGCAAAAACTTACGAATTAAACGACTCATCGGAATCCACTTGTGTCTTTGAAATGTTATTCATGGGAGACGATGTCAGCATACTCTTTCTGTCTGTCGTGACTGCATCTATTTCATCGCGGTAGTCCTCAATGGACTTTGTCCTTGTTATAGGGACTGAGTTTGGTGTGGGCGGCATGGTGAATTCAGCTTTGCTATCTTCGTTTCGCTTGTTAATGATGTTTTCCTTTTCGTTGTCGGACGGAAATACTGTGTGTACAGCTTTTTTGATGTCGTCGAAGACTGTATCCATCACACATAGTTTGTCCAGTTCATCCTGTAACAATTAAACAATGTGATAAAATTAATAAATAAATGATAAACGCTTTAAAGTCAGGCTATTTTTATTGTCGAATTTGAAATACGTCTGGGAAATTTATTTGACGATAATAAAATGTTTTTGAAAATGATACCCACTTCTAAAAAAATATCACAATTTTTAATAACAAAATTAACTATTTCATTTGTAATTAATTGCAATACAATGCCTTTTACTGATTTATTTTTTTAGAGTGTTAAATAACTGTTATTGAATGATTAATAATTAATGAAAGTGATAATAATTAAATGTTCGGTAATTCTCGTACAAACCAATTAAAATTAAGAAAAATGTCAAACTTGAACATTTAAATGAAAGCGTTAAAACAGTCGCATTTAATGCTCAAGTTTTCCGGTTCTTTGACCTTATACTTGCTGGGATGCTAATGCGTGCAGTCCCTAAAATGTGTTTTAACAGGATTATGGTCGACGACTGTAAAGCTGTCTGTGAGAAGGGTATCAAATGATTGTAGCAGATAGGCGTACATCTGTCATTATTTGCGAATGTTGCACGCGGAACAAATGGAAAATTATGTAGGCTATTTAATTTCATCGGGTGAACTTGTTATTCGGATTGGAAAGAGATGTACACCGTAAAAAAAGTGACTGAATAACGAAGGGGAGTTATTAAAATCATTGAGAAAAAAAATGTAAGAATAAAATTAAACTTAAAAATGTTTAACCAAATAAAATGAAATGTTTTTAAAACATATACTTCTTTGAATAAATTGAAAGTGGAGAAAATATATTTTATTATATTTACAATCATGCTGGATTTTTAACCAGAAGCAGGTATAAACACATACACATATTTGTAGGTGTTTCGTGACAAAAGGATGTAACGAACTTTTTTTCGGTGAAGTATATTCATTTACTTCATTTGACGGGGCATGTTATTTTATCATGACACTCCTTGTCTGTCAAGATAAAACATTTTATTGTCATACCCATATCACTCTATTGTCTGTCTGTGCGTGTGTATGTATAAAACACGAACATCTTATCTCAGGATGCAGTATATTAAACAAACAAAGAGAAGAACAGTTCTCTTAATGGTGAATCGTAAAAATTGGATTCATTTGACATTTGATCGCATACCGTTTCTTTTGATAACTTTTATATACACGTTGCAATCTTTTTGATTTAATCTTCACTTAAATATGTAATATATTGACCAAATAAGCAACAATCTTTTTAAAATTACGTTAAAAATATTAAGAACACTGGAAAGTTATCAAAGTTGATACATCAATAAACTCGAACAAATTTGAATTGGATGTAAAATAAATGTTTTTATCCACAAACAACATTTTTACGAATATTGTATTTTTGTGATTACTTTATTTAATTATATTTACGCACAGTTTGAAACAAAATGCATTCATTTGCTGCCAATTTTTTAAGCACAATGCATCGAAAAAATGAATCGCGATCAAAACATAAAATATCACTGTACTGATTAGTGCACTAACTAACCATTTTACGCTTCAGTAAAAAATGATTCCACTCACCAATAACACTTACAAAATTGATTAAAATATCATCTCGGGAAACGCACAACAAAGTCACACCTTCTAGCTTGATCCACGACAATCGAACCGATTCTCATGGATCCACTGCATCTACCTTTTCTCAAGCTTAATTCGCCTGACGCAACGTCCCCGCAAGCGGATCTCAATTTCTTCACTTTCTTCTTTCTCGCAATCGAACGAAGGAAAAAAGCGCGATAAAAAGCTCGGGCGCGCGAGTAAGCGTGTCGGGAGAGAAAGAAATGGGGGAAAGAAGTGAAGAAAAAAAAAAAAAAGAAAAAGAGTGGCGGGGAGGGAAAAAGTAAATGACTGGCCCATGAGTCGTGACAATCCGCTCGAAATGAACTTCCCGATGGGAAATGTAACATTGGGAGCGAGCTGAGAAAAAGCCGATGAAATTTCACCTCGAAATACGATCCATCGTCGGCGAAGCGGTTGTCCGAAGAAGTGGAAGCCTCGCTGTCGGAGCAGTACGGCGCCTTGACGGTGGAATCCAACAGGTCCGCGGACAACGCGGAGCCGCGTTTTCTCAGTCCGAGTGGCTGCGAGCCGGCCGAGCGTGCCGTCTGTCTGTCGAAGCCGGCCCCCTTGTCGGGATCTCGTGATTGCCCTGGGCTCAGACGAGGGTGTTTCGTGACTGGCTCCTCGTCGCTGTCGCTGTCCGACGATCGGCTGCTCGTGTAATTCTGCAACAAGCAATGTAAAAACACGGTCATTTCCCTTTCTTTCGCGCGTCGAAGGGTCGAAATTTGTGGTTTTAAGGGGGAGGGGGCGACCGATCGGTGGGACATAGTGAAATTTCGATTGGTGCACTCAAACAACTTTGAACCGACAAATTAATTGTGCTTTAAAATATCTTGAACTTTTTGTCAAGAAATTTCATTTTCTTGACAAAAAGTTGAAACGTCTCAATTTGAGGAAAAAAGTATAACAACCAATCATTTTAATTTTCACAAATTGTACATTTTGTAATCAGTTGATTTCGAAGCAAGGTCTACATGATTTACTTCAAATTGTACATTCTGCAAAAAAAGCTTGTTTTGCTATGGTCATTAATTTTAATGCACGTGCCTGAAACAAAGTTGCAGCGTTTGCATTAAATTTACATGAAATGTAATCCAACATTTTTACAATATATCTAAAATAGTCCAAGCATACAAATGTTTGAAATAAATGAAAAAAAAATGAAATAAAAAAAAATGTTAATGAAAATGAAAATAAGCCTTAGCTTCCGTTCGGTGGCAGGACCTTTGCGCTTCTGAGAACTATTTTGCAAAAGTAATTAATTAACGCTAGCCGCGATGCCACGGCAAGGGTCTTAGACGTGTCAGGCTTGTTTCAGCTGGCAGATCCGAGATACCGAGCGCGGCTGCGTGACATTTTCTCGATTAGGCTTGGCTCGTCTTGGCCTTCGCTTCGGCTTTGGCTTCGCTTTTCAGCGGCTCGGGTTATCGGCGGTTTAGCATAATATCGACGGTCAAGGGGAGCGATACTACCAGCGAGAATCGCATACGCCGATCCCAAGCTAATTCGTATCGGCGCGATTGCGCAATCGATGTCAGTATGATGCTTCCACGCAGAGCCACTAGTTGGGGCATTAAAATATTAGCCGGTTTCAAATGGATGGCTTTCAGCAAATGTTACGCTTGAGAGCCAAACGAGGGCCGCATTTGCAACTTGAATTTATTCTCGTCGAAACTTGTTATTCGAATACGTTTTACGTTGTTTCAAGTCTAGTACGTACTTGCTGGTATTCAAAGTTTGTCAATTTATACAATTTGGAAAACAAAAGGAGATTTCGTTTTTTTTTTTTTTTTTAATTTTTTTATTTATCATTACCAAACCTTGTTTTCTTTTTAATTCATAAAAATTTTAAAAACTTTTTAGAAATTTAACATTTCTTATGTTAATCAAATATCCACTGAGAAAAGCAAATTGCAAGTTACCACTTTGATATTGAAGTACAATAGTTAAATAGTATACTTTATGCAAATAAGAACTTTGTTCTCCTAGTATATTGTTCTTTAAATACTAGACAAACCGTTCGCAGCATTTTTGCAAAACGTTTGTTAAGTACAATCACAAAAAATTAATTTTAAAATAAAGGTCAAGACCAATTTTATAACAATTTACTTGTTTTAAAACTATTTTTTTTTACTTTTTTGTCAGTACAAAACTTTTTAACTAGAACTAAGAGAGAAAAAGAAATGCAGCATCAACCCAGCCGGCATGAAATCCAAAATTTGTTCACGCACCACTTTCAGCCTCGATTGGCCGCCCTTTGTCTTCAATCGCTTTCAATCGACTGACGTGTCAGCCGCCGTCCAAGTATCCGAGGGATTCGGTTCGAGGGAAACGGGAGCTGAGATTATTTTAAGGCGTTAAGGTAAGGCTCGCGTGTCGGAAAGGTTAGCCGGCCGCTTGCGGCGCAAAGTACATGCACAGTCGTGGCGATTCGCGATTTTATCCAACCGAAGGCCCGCGAGACCCGCCGGCCATTGTCGGCGATCTTTCTTCTTTTTCGTGCCCCCGGCACGGTATTTGTGTTGCAATTTATACGTTCTTTTCAATAAACGAAATCGCACGCTCTTGCCAGTGAAAGTCGGTAATTTGTATGCAATTAAGTAATGAAACCTCGGGCCGAGGATTCGACACCGATAACGGCGAAATTTATGAGATTCGGGCGAGATTTTTCGTTCCCTTTCTTTTTCGGCTTTCCTGCTCGACGCGTTCGTTTTGGGTTCCTGTAATGGTGCTGTCATTATATCATTATGTTGTATTGCGTGTAATGGTGGTACTTATGATGTTTTGAAATGCTACAACAGAGTTGTTGCGCCGGAGTTTAGTAATGCAAACAAGTAACTTGAATAATGAGCAGTACTGAGCCACGAGATTTATGTTGCAAAAAGTTGTAGTCAAAATGTAGTAATTTTTTTTATATATTAATTGATAATTAATCATTTATACAAATATCATTTCTTTGTGAAATGTTCTTGTTGAAAAAAAAAATTTATTATTAATAATTAATATACATATAAATTGATTGAAGTTTTAATTAAAAAATTGATCGTCAAAATATTCATGAAATTATATGTTGATTATGTATAAAGATTGTGCATTTAAGAGAAGTACTCAAACCTATATTTCAAAGATACATTTATTATCTTTATTAATGACTGAAATAAAATTATGAGTATTACACCATATATAATGACAACTTTACACATTTTTATCACATTTTTTCTATTGTACTTAACGAACTTTCTAAGATTTTTTGAATTTCACACAAAAAAGGCAATTTTGTTTTCACAATGTAACATATTATAAAAATTCAATTCTAGTTAACACATGTAGATGCAATCAATAATATTGCAAAAATTACTCCAAAAAGTATTTCGTTATATTTATATTGCATTTCAACGAAATAATGAAAACCTTTATTCGGATCTAGAAACTGGAACTAATGCCATTGTACGAGATCGATCTTCGCGCGTACTTTATTGTACGAGATAAAGGCCGAGTAAATATTTTTCAGCTCGGGGAGCACGCTCTAAGGTGAAAGGGCTTTTTTGTCGGTGGCATTCCAGTTTTTTTGAATCGGAACAAAAATGTCTTTTGACGCGCGATCTTTCTCTGGAACGAATATATATCGCAAAGGATCGGTAAAGACCATTCAATTCCGGTTCAATAAAGGATTTCGGCCACAAAGAAATATTCCAGCACGAAATTTATGCGTGTAAAGTTGAAATTTATATGCGTCGTTTAGAGCTAGAGTGATTGTATTGGCACGTTCTGTCGACGAACGCGACAAGAACTCCGCTGATAAAGTGATCAACGGTCTCAACGCCCTGATTCATTGGTCGTAAAACAAATAACTTACGTGTGAGATCGATATTCGCTGATAATTTATCAAACGGCGACAATCATTTTACATTCAATCATTTGAGTTAAGAGATGATATTTTATATTTAAGTGTATTTCTTATATCTAATTATAAATATATAAATATATTACAAATACTTGTGTTTGCATTATATATATTTTATTTATTTTATATTATAATATATTATTTTTATGCATTGAATTTTTACTGCGTGCATGTATAATTCTATATTGCATTGATCAAAACTGACTTTTCCATTAACTTATGGTGATGTTGATAATGAATATCATTATTGAATATCAATTAAATAAATGGATGAAGATGTGAATTAATGTTAAATAAGAAGTCGATGTCATTAATTTTGATGTTCAAAGGAATGTCAAAATATGTTTTAAATTTCAAAACAATTTTCAAGAGTAATTTGTAATTTAAATGTATGATCATGTTTACTTTGAATAACACTAAATAATTAATTTACTTGATTGCAAGTTTTTCATTTAATTGATACTATTGATTAATTGAAAAATCAATCAACTGGCAAATAATTCATTGAAGGACAAGTATGATTTAATTAAAATAATTGATTCATTTTATTTCGACATTTACTCGATCAATCAATTAATTAACATTTTAACTTTACAATATACTTGAAATGTCAAAATAAAAATAATAGAAATAATAAAATTCAATAGTAAGAAACATTAAAAAAGTGATTCAATGTTAAAAAAAAAATTTATTTACTTACAAATCGCCGTTCAAAAGACACTAACCGTTAAACATAGCCACAATTCAGTGAAGCACATTTCGATTAATGTTCTTTTTTTTTTTTTTTGAGTTAATTAAATACAACAAAATGATAAAAAAGACATGTTTAAAGATAGAATTTGTAATACATTGTACACTGTGCACTTTTCTAAAAATTTGACGGTAACTTCAAAAATGTATTAACAAAACATAATGACACGTTGAATAGATAAAGCGTCCACATCTTGAGAACGCCTAATCGCGACTGGGAGGCAGCTGTAAGAAATAATTTTCACTCGGTGTTGTTTGTAGCATTGACAGCTACCTGCGTTTTACATTCTTCCGACCATTGAATATTTGTCAGGTTCAACTTTCAAAATTTGAATCATTTTAGTAATTTTGTTTTTAAATGAAATAAAAATTTGAAATTAATTGTGAATTATCATAAGTCTTATATATTATTATTAAAATTATAACAACGACAATAAATAGTTTATAAAACAATGTTGACATGACGTAAATCTGACGTAACGTTAGTTTTTACAATCATATACATATTTCAATACTTCAAACTATACTAATGACAATATTGGTTATTAATATTGACCTTTAGGGATTTTAAGATTTTTTAATACAATTTGATTATTCAAAATTATTTATAAGGTAAACATATGAATTATTACACCTAATTTTTGGTTTTAACTATGTTTCTGAAAAACAAATAAAATTAATTGTCCACTTCTAAATTTTTAGTTTTACCAAATTTAACTGAATTAGCATTATTAGTATATACTAAGAATTCCTAAAAGTTACACTATAGAAATATATATTCCGAAACGAAAAGAATTTTTCTTTATTATACTAAATCTAATTTTATGAAACAACAGTTATTTTGTAAAACGAAATAAATTTCGGTTATTTTGACAAAAAAGTTTCCTGCAAATACTCGGTACTTGTAAGATTTACGATATATATCACACATTACATTACAATATATTACAATCAATTAAAAAAACCGGATAAACAGCATATAAACATAGAAAATAATTAAAGAAAAAGTAAGCCACACTTCTCCTCTTTGTTTACCCCGAATAGCCTGTTTTCCTCCACTATCATTTGGAACCAAAATGATTACTTTTAAAACTGAATGATAAATCACAAGTTTTACTATATATAGCGTCAATTTCACCACGTCAATTTCACACCATACAAACAAACAAGAAAACGAAAGAAAAAGGAAATCGTTGCAAATAAATCGTTAGTCCACGTCCGACGGAATAAGTCAGAATTAGACGCAGCGACAGAATCAATCGTAACCCAATTGCAACCAAATATCCCGGCGCGCCACGTACGTTTCACTTTTTTTATGAACTTGATGCTCGACACGACCGTGTCGCCGATATATGGTTACATATAAAACATGATCGCGTCGATAATGCAATAAAACCAGTACGCGAGGCGTATCGAACCTACCGTCGCTACGTAATAAGCTTCCGGATAGTCCGTCGCTGTGAGACTCTTGAAATTATTGCACGTAATATAATTAAATATTTGGCCAACTTCGAGTATCCCGAGGAAGCCGTCAATTTTACAAAACATCTTCGACGTCGCTCTGACACTTGACCCGCCCGGACCAGTTCACTCCTTTATTCTTTTTTCACCCTTTCGCTTTTTTTTTACTTATTTTCTATTTTTTACTTTGTAAATTTGTACTTTAATTACTTTCTCATCACTCTTATTTTTTTTTTTTTTTTTTTTTGAGATCGTCGTACTGCACGAGGATGTCGCTGCAGAGGAGGAAACTCACGACTGACCGACTTGGCCGGTTTCGTTACGGGTGCGGTACCAAAAATCGGCAAATGTCAACTAGCAAGCTGCGTGCCATTGGTTTTGCACTTGACCATCCCCCTTCTTACGAGTTCTTTTGCTAATTTCACTTAAAATATTTTGACCTAATCTTTTGCTGGGACGAGGACGGAGACCTTTAACACCGGACGGTTCCGTGTTAGAGGTCTGTATCCTCGTTACGACGCTCAGATAATTATAGCACTAGGCTAGACAATGGGTCTTTTGGGAAATACCTTTTTCAGTCATTACAATGCTTTTCGACGTCGTTCGGCAAGACAAACGATACGAGTCCTTTATTTATGGTCACAATCGCTGAAACGAAGTCATTTTTAATTCTCAAAAGTTTAATTTTGCTTGTTGTCACGAGGCGGAGATGTTTATCATGGTCCTAGTGAAATCGTTATCTGCGATTGTTGCTTGGCAAAGAAATTGATAAAGTTTATAATTGCAGATTGCGGTTGGCGCGAACGTTCGGATTCGGGTTGACTTTTATAAGTTAGTACGGTGTTAATGTATTTATTGGTAAGAACAAGTTTTTTTTGGTACCGACTCATTGGAGAGATAAGAATGAATCAATAAATCATTAGTCTTTTTATTTTCTTATTTCAAGTTGATTTAAAATTTGTTATATTTCATATTGATGGTTTCTTTAAATCAATAAGTTATTTGTTACATTTTTTAAACCAAATTTTTATGAATCTAGCACGTTTTGAGACGTGATTTCTTGTTACTGATTCATAATCTTGAATTTCTATGGTGAATCGTTGATACGTTATGATGTTATATTTTATGTAAAAATCGATTTGTTTCTTTAGTGAAAAAAATGTTTCTTAATCAACAAAAGTCAGACATTAATTGCTCCACCAAAAAATATTCTCTATTCTCCATTCTCTCAACATAATACTTTCGTCTCAGTTTCTCTCATCTGGCTTGGTAAATAATATAAATATACATCATGTGATATTACAATAACGCAGCAATAGATTTACATATCAAACGACAGAAGACAAAAAATTGACTGAAAAAGGCTCGGGATTGGCGGTGTTATTGTGTTGGAAGATTTGTTTATATAAATTATGGCCCCCAAGACGTGATCCGACGTTACGAGTACAGCTTAAACAGCTGTTGCACTTGACACAACCGTAATTTAATCCACATTGTTTTCGAAGGCCCGCGCATTTGTTTGGACGAACAAGATTTTTCTTGTACGAGAAAAAGAGAATAGATTTGCCGGAGATAAAGCGACGCTGAAATGTTAAAGAGTGAACTAGCAGCGCGAACGTTAAATTGCTTCTCTTTCTTGAGAAAGGTAAAAAAAAAAGACAGGAAAACAAGGAGAAAATGGATTGAGAAGGAAAGGGAAGAAGAAAAAACAGTCGAGGAGAGAACCTAAACAAATTTTATTGTAGGTATGATCGTTGGAACCTGTTTTCGAGCAGAAAAGTAGCAAGCACAAACAAAGGAATTATTAGTACGAGCTGTCAGTTCTCAATAAATTTGTTTGAATAGCGCTTCGAGTGTTTGCCGAGAGAAAAAGGCGATACGGACGTGGACAATTTCGACAGATCGGACGAACTCGCTGAGCAAGATGCAACTTGTATAAAGTTGTCATGGAATTGAAAAGTCAAATATTATTTGTATTAAAAAACAATAAAATGTAGCCTTCATTTTTATTTGGTATATGATTAGTCACGGGTTTAAAGTTTTTAACGTTTATTAGTAAACGAAAATAAAATATAATCAAATTTTTCGTACAAAACGATGGTCTTCAATATTACATATTTTTGTAAGAACAAGCTTTAATATGTTCATGTTTTAGTAAGTAAAATCTTTCATTTTTTATTTCTATTTACTTTGTTATTTCTAATTAATATTCGTTGAAAATTTGAGATTTATAATTATTCCTGATGTAATTTAAATACGTGAAGAGTCTGTAGGTTTAAATATAAGAGATTTTCAAGGTGATTTTCCCGAGCGCATTATTATTATGCATTATTAATGCGCTTTGTAAGTCAAGTAAAAATCTTGCCTAGGATCTGACAAGGTACTGGAAAGTTGAACTATTTGCAAGGATCAAAGACCTTGAATAGAGATCTAATCAGGGGCTGGTACCAAATGTAACGCTCAGTATGACAAAGCGCTGCTCGGTGGAACTCGACAAGCTGCTTTAATTTAAAACTTTGCTTTTTATATTGCCGTGCTTTATTACATACTGTTATACGT
>JABFOV010001222.1:0-26894 GCA_022817685.1 Aradophagus sp. ZL-2020
TCATTATTATCATTATTATCATTATTATCATTATTATCATTATTATCATTATTATCATTATTATCATTATTATCATTATTATCATTATTATCATTATTATCATTATTATCATTATTATCATTATTATCATTATTATCATTATTATCATTATTATCATTATTATCATTATTATCATTATTATTATTATTATTATTATTATTATTATTATTATTATTATTATTATTATTATTATTATTATTATTATTATTATTATTATTATTATTATTATTATTATTATTAAGAGTAAAATTTTATAAAATTAATTAATCTTTACAGATTTTAGAGCATTTTTGGTTAAAAATTTTGTTAGAGACAGTGTCCAAAAGTAACGCAAAAAAATTAAAAAGACAGATTTTGTTGAATTAAAAGGTACTTGCTAATCAATACTGTTTCGTTCGTTCTCCACTGGTGCTGTGAAATCGGTAAATAATGTAGAACTGATGTCCACTCGTAAAAGTTCGTAAACATTTTTTCTCGAGAAAACATCTTTGTAATTTATAATTAAAGATTTCAGCTGTTGATTTGAAATCGTCACATAAGGAAATTTCCATAGATAAGAGAGATTATCTGGTCGTAGAGTTCAATAAATAAATTAAAGGTATTAATTTGACCGACTGTAGGAAATTTCCGAATCTCCGGAATTCCGAAAATCCATCGTTCCACAGTTGCCGACGACACTTCGATTCGTTCTAGTAATTACATGGAGAATGATTTGATATTTAATTTAATAACTTTTGGCGCATTATCAAGTGGCAATATTTTCCCCGCGACCTTTATACTTCGCTTTGATTAAAAGCTAAGAACTTTTATTTTAAAACATTAAAATTCACAGAACACATTCATTTGTCCATTAAATTGTTTTTACTTATAATTCCATCATACTTTTTTTTATCTTCGTTTCTTAGTCTTTGTTTGGTTTAAGTGGATAACGAATCAAAGTTATGCTCATCGTTTAAATCAAAAGTTATTATAAAAGCGGCGTTCTTCACACTATGCTTGCATTTTGAAATTCAATTCGCCAACGAATACCAGTTATCGTCAAGTAACTTTATTTATTTGCTATAGTTACGCTTTCCGTAACAAAGTTTCATTCCGCGCTCATCTCTCTTCTCGCTTGAAAAAAGACCTGATCCCCTAACTTTCTGGAATTAAGACAAATAATTTAAATCAAGAAATATGATGTCTTTGGAACAGAGTGTTTGTGTGTCTCTATTCTCTTTCAATTTTCGTCTGACAAATGTGCTAACTGTAGAGAAAGACAAGATGACAAAAAAATTTTTTTTGTCAGCAAGTTCTCTTGAATCAAAGCCAAAAGTCAGAAATATGAACGAGAACTTTGTCGAAGATGAGATTAGTATTCAGAACGGTATCGTTAAAGAGCCAGCCGTGCGACTGCACTGTATTGAATCCTTCTATAACGGAAGTTACTTGCTGGGACTCCTTTGGACATATTGATTTTGGTATAATTTAAGAAAGTATTTGCAAACGTAAAACGCTTCGGTCGATTAAAGTGAAGCGTAGTGACGATCCTGCCGAGCTCTCTTGCCGTGCTTCGCAGAAGAATCAGAAACCGCTTGTTCACAGCCTTATCGATCCTGGGAATCCTTTTTCTCTTTTCCCTCGTTTTCCTTGTCTAACCGGGCTGTTATGTTTGCAGAATAAAGCATGAAGGAGCACGGTGTGGAGAGTACGCCCGAAGCGCCGGGGAGGGCGTTAAAGTCGTTGTTGAAGAAGCCAGGCCAGACGAAAGCCAAAGGACAGAAGAACCGGGTGGTTATCAACGAAAAGCTCAACGAATTCTTCGCCGCGGATTATATCATTCTGATCAAAGAGGAATGTTGTGCGGACTACGAGGAGGAGTGCGACTGCTGTTGCCAGGAACACGAGATGATTCGGCTGGGCAACTGCAAAGAGTGCCGAGCGGAATTGAATCTTCACTTCGCCGACGAGCCACATTTCGTGGTCGACGAAGTTGACATGGAAGATGCGGTGCACCACCGAAACCAAAGTTTCGAGGGCGATGAGGAAGACGATGCCGAGGAGGAGGAGGAAGAAGAGGAAGAGGAAGAGGACGATGAGGAGGAGGAGGAGGAACTAGAAGACAAGAGAACGTCGCTCCGGAAGTTGCAGCAGCGACAGCACCACCAGCGCGAGACCCTCAGTCCACCGGAGGGCTACAAGGATTTGTGTCTGGGAAGTGATCCTCTTGAGGATGCGGAACTCTGTTCACAACCTGTCTGCGCCGAGTGTGATTATTATCAGCGAGCATCAGGTGAGTTATTTTACCTTATTTGAATCAGCGACAAAGAGTCACTTCTGAAAAAGATGGCGAAATTTCATTCTACGTCAAATTGTGTCTTTAAACAGAAAACAAAAAGAAAAGAAAGGTTGAATATCCTTAACAAACAAGCATATCTAGAAGTGCAATTATGCCGATAATAATTATGAATACAGATGGCAGTAGCAATGATAGCTGTACATTTGAACGTTTGATTACCTAAACTTCAAATCTCGTATAAAAATCCTGTTATGAAAACATTGTTGCTGGATCAATTTAACTAAATCTGAGTCAACGTTTTAGTTAATCAAGCTAAAGATATAGCAGTGCTTGCATTTTTTTTATGAAAGATAGATATAATATTAAGGCAAACTTGGTAACGTAGATTCCAGGATACCATCTGGAAGGTAAATTAAAGTAACTTAGGCAAGTGTGTGCCATATGCGATAAAATTGCAACCGTACTGATAATAGTACATTTAAACGGGTAAATTACTTTGTAACTATAACAGATTGTATTCCAATGTCAGTTTATTAAATTGGTCCCCTTCGGGTCGTATGATTGTCGGAATTTCTAATTTCAGAATACGCAAACTTTTGTGGAAGTCTACTCTGTAATCAAGTAGGAGTAAAGTGAGAGTATTTACTGGTAACCTGCCGGCAGAGCGAGAAGGGGCTAGGAAATTATTTTCTTCGCCTCATTTAGGTTGACGTTTTTTCATTATATTTATAAAACTTTCATAAACTTGGTTATTTTGTCGTAGCTTGATTTGTATTCATACGGTAAAGCATAAACTTCTTTGGGGGTCTTTATTGATCCATCCAGATGTAGATTCATGTTATTAGCAAGTAAAGTTTAGTTAGTGATCAAACTAAATCTAATGCATCGCTTAAATTATTTCATGCGATGAATAAGACGAAGTTTAGGTTGATCAACCCGAATTACATGTCAAAGAAAGATTAATAAACATGTCGCATATCCATATATCGAAGATGTGATTTAACGTGACCAGTTTATCTGCCAATTAAAAATTCTAAACTGTCCGAAAAATCATTTTACACATTCAATTTTCTGCAAACTATGAAGAAGATGACATTCTAATTTAGTTATTTTATCCGATTCACTTAGGGTGATTAGGTATCTAGAAATTAAATGATACTGCAATTACATTTTTCTCTTTTGTTGAACCACTCGGTCGCTTGCAAGTATAACGGTTAATTCTTAACAAAAAGATCTATTCATAAGACCACAATCATAAAGAATTTAAGAAGCTACTTTTGAAAAAGAGAATTAAAGGAAAAGAGTTAAAAGATTTTCTTTGATTTAACATTCAACTTGAATTTTCTTTCTTTGAATTACTTTCTTTCAGATAAATGAGATTAATTGCAATCAAGAGACGTAACGAATTCATTAAATATTTATCAAAACATGGTCTGACAGTTACAAATAGAATTATAATTACAAAGGTCATTCTGGCAGAAGAAAATAATTGTAGAATTTTTCCACTGGCAGTCTTTCCCGATCTTGTACCGATAATGACGCGCTCGGAGAAAGACAGATGTGAGAATCAGGTTACGGATTGATTGTGATCAACCAATAATCGTCGGGTCTTTTTGTGAAGTCGAACTCAATCAACTAACGCGCTTCTTATCAACACAGCGCAGTTCAAAACGGCGAAACTGTTAAATTTTTGCAAAAGTCTTTTTTAACTGATAGCGTTCTTCTTTGCCAAATCTCCCTACTTGGTTTTTATGCATTGCTAGATACTTTCCAGGATACTTTTTTTTAAAATGATCTTCAATTCTTTAATTAATTTCATCTCGAAATATAAGTCTTTTAAATCTTTGTAAATGGAGTGAGACATTTTATATTAGACGAAAATGTGTTCAAGTTGTAAAAGGATAAGATAGCAAACCCGAGTCAAGATTAATCAATAAAAGTTCCAATGCCTTGGAATACCATCCGCTTTTAACATATTCACGTACGATCCTATGAAGTCATTTTACGTATAAATCTACAGAGGAATCCAGGTAAAATTGTAAATAGGAATAGTCACATTCTGAAAAATTTTTTTAAAAAAATTCATGGTATGGTTTTTTACTTAGAACCTTAACTAAAAGTCTATGTAGTTTCCTTTGTAAAATTTTTATATAAAAGAACTCGTATCTAAATGCATCTAAAAAACGTTTCATCTCCAATATACTTTTTGCTTTGAGCAAATCATAAACCACATAAAAACATACAAACGTTCCTGATGTTAAAAATTCCTACTACTTTCAGAAACATACGTTTAGTTGGAACTGTCCTGGGACTAGTAACTAACTAACTAAAATATGTAGTTGTAACAAAAGCCAACTAAATACTTAGTTGTTATTACTATATCTTTTTCTCAGTGTACATTCCTATATAGCTTCGTTTAAAAAATTCTTCCATAGGATCCAATATGGATTTTTTTATGAGGGTATTGATGAATAACTTGAGTTTATAATAAAGACTGTTACAAACCGTTGACTTTATTTTCACCATTCGTTACGATCCTATCAAATGTCTTGGTTTTTATGTTCGCGGACACCCTATATGCCACAGCGGATGATTTCACAGGCACACACATCCGATACTTTGCGTGTCCTTCTGCGTCTTCACTTCCCCGTTGGTCAAGGACCCCAGGATACTGCGTACCCACTACAGAAGCCCCACGCGTACGGTATTTTAAGTGAGGGAGCTTATTGTTCCACCTCGCATCCGTTCTCATTGTCCCGCGTTGTTTACTTTTTTCCCTTTTTCTTCTTGTTCTTTTTCTTCATCTTCGGTCCTTGTCGTTTTTCCCGTAGCCTCCTCGCTCGCACTGTTTGCCAATGAGACGAGTAACCCTTATTAATTTCCTCTTGTTGTCTTGTGTCCTGGCTGATAAAAAATGCATGATTCCCCGTGTAGTTTCGGCTTTGTGTCCAACGCGAAGTTTCCGTTTCATTCACTTTTTACTTTTTTCTGGCATTTCGACAAAAGTAAGAGGCGCGACGGATCGAAGTAAAAAGAAACGGAATTGCCTCGAGCACGATGACAATATCGCGTTTACACGGTCGTGTCCCGCGGCTTGTCATTTACACGAGAAACCGTTCACCGTCTACGCAACAATAGTCTGCTCCGTTATCGCGCGTCTATCAAGTCAAGTTTGGTGAAAGGAAGGCTTTTCGACTTGTAATCGTTCGCCCTGTTTAGGGCAATTGTTTTTTAAAATGCGCGCTGTTTCCTTAGTGATAAGTTACAAAAGTAAGCGGAAGTTGATTCCAGTGATTGACGTGCGCCTGACGCTTGAATAATAAATTCACATATGGACTTGAAATTGTTTTTTATGCTTTGGAAAAAAAAAAGATTTACGACCTAACAGTATTTTCTATTTTGAACAATGAGTACACCCGATAAAATTTTGTTTACCATAAAAAATATACATCATTTTGTATATTAAGATGAAAGTTTCATGGAAAAAATATTGATTTTAAATCAATAGTAGTTCTTGTTCATGATACGATATGATAATACATTATTGTTGAAAAAATTGCGCTAGGTGAGAATTGAATTGTCATCCTCTCAAACGCGTCGACCTTTACTTCAACTTACTGGTCTGTAAATTATCTATCTTACATGGAGTTGAATTATCTATCTTACAAATAGTTGTTTATTATTTATTATTAACAGTTTTACAATTTTATTGTTTACAATATAGTTTTGTTTCATTGATAGGGACTGGACTTCAAAGAACGCCATCTCTATATTTGTATGAAAACAATTTTTCTATAAATAAATATTTCTATTTATTAAAACTGTATTTGTTTTGCTTTAATTTTTTTCTTTTTCATTTATACTACGGTCACAAATAATACCAATTTTGTCATATACTTTTTTCATTTAAACTACGTTTTGTAAGGGAACGGAAGTTTTTTTTCACAAAGAAATGTCTGAAAACCTGATTTTTCTGTACGTAATCATAGAAAATGCAAGTAAAAAACCAACTTTCTTTATTAACTTTCAGTTTTACATGTCATTTTCATTTAATTAGTAAAATTACAGTTCTGGCGCCAATTTTTAAATTCAAACTGTGCAACCCAGTTCATCATCCTCCTGATGACATTATTCGTTAGTAAGCGCGGGAATATTTCATCAACTGCGTTAACGGACTTAAAAAGTTTGACGCATTATTTAATCACGGAGTTGATTCCGCGAGTTACATCTGTTTTTCGCGCGCTTGCAACATAATTTTGCGCGAGCACTCCACTCCGGCAAAAAGCGTTCATTTAAATAACGATCTCGTTATTGTATTCATGCGAAAATTCGCCGCCACGTTGACGAGGAAGTCAAAGATCCACGTTAGCCGTACTTTTTATACTCTTTCCAATTTCACCCGACGATCATTTCGCAAACGCCGGGGTGACATTATAATCTGAAAATTCAACGTTTTTGCGCAACTAACTCGAACGTATTGATCCAACGCCGGCTGGTTGGCTGCCGATTAAAATAAACATATTTAAAAATTCAACAACGGCGAACTAAATCGGCCCGCGCTCTCTTTGCCGCTTCAATGGAGATGTTAAATTTATTTCCGCGACGCGCCATTGTCGCTTACAAAGCACTTTAAGCGTCGCTAATTTTGCATTAAAAGGGCTTTCGGCGACCCGTTAGCTGCTAATTGTATTAAGATGGAATAGCAACTCAACTTTGTCGACGAAAATCGAAAAGTCACAGTTTAGCATACATAAAAGTGAATTTTCGGGGAAGGTGGTTGTCCAATATTGGAATATTATAAATATTTCGAAAACTTTCGTGTACGGCGAAACGATTTCTTCTCTTGGAATTTTTTTCGCAATGCTCAAATGTTTCAGTAACTTTCAGAATCTTACTCCGAAAATTCGTTTCGCTGATAAAAATGGCTTTGTGTGAGGTCTGCTTTCATTATTTACGAAAATATTTTTCATATTGTGAACTTTAAGGTTATCCTTAATCCGGCTTTACTTTTTTGAGATATTTCGATTAACATTGAAGTTATATTAATTCCAATTTTACTTGTTAGAAATGTCATTCAACTAGGTGAATCAAAAGTAACTTTGTTGCCTACCAACTTGGTAGGCTTGGGTTCGATTCTCGACGTCTGACTGCGGTATTTTGTTATTTACCTCTGTCAATAAAAGTGAATATTGGGCTGGTTCCTCTATCACAAGTCGAGCCACGTCTCGTATCTTCCTGCCACTTCCTCCTAACCTTACAATTATATAATAATAAAGATAGTAATTTTCTATATAATAACAAAGTCATTCTTTATAGAAATTCTTTACATAATAATAAAGATAGTATAATAAAAAAGATAGAATTCTAGCGTAAAAGACAGATACTATCAACTTGCAGGTCCTATAGCTACAAAATGTAACAACAACAAATATTATATTTTGAAAAGAGGAACGACATCTTAAAATAATTTGACGTTGCAATATTTTATCCAAAAGTTTTTTATAAAATGATAGCAATTTCGATGTGATGACAAAGTTATGGCTTATCGATAGCAAAGATGAAGTAAGATTTTAAAACCATCTACATTATGCATTGAATTTGTATACGTCATCACATCCCGGTTCAAGTCTAGAATACCATAGTATTCATTAAAATATGCAATTCATTCGCGAAAGAATATATTAGGCAAAAAACATTTATGGCGGGAAAAACGATACTTTTCTAACTTCGTCATCGAGTTTTTCTTCCTAAATATTAAACGCTATGGATACTATATAAAAATATTTCATTAATAAGAAAAAATGTCAATTCAATTTCGCTAATAGGGAGCAAAAATACTCTTTTCCTAAATGCAATAAGAATTGTCACAGAGAAATAATTAACAATAAAATGAATGTGACGTGAACAATTTCTGATGAAAACTTTAATGTTACAAAATTAAAATATGTCAGAAAATGGAAGTCAATCTTATGTATATTGCCATTAATAAAACAGTATTAATGAAAAAAAGTTTAATCAAAATACTACTATAAGACTAAAGATCGGTTTACAAAAATTGCATTTCTGATCATTTTCAGGTTTAAGCGTTTGAGGCAACGTAATGATAGTTGCGGTTGTTTTCCTTTTCGAAATCGCGCATGCTATTACATCTTTCGTTTTGCATGAATAATTCAAAGTGCTTAATCTCGAAGAACAATCAAATTCCGTATAATTCCAGACCTTCCGATATTTGTAATTCGTAATGAATTGGAAATGGCCAGGAAGTCGGCTGTGGAACACTTTTGTTAATACGCTGAACACTGGATTATTGACTCATCGCAATCCTTTGCTCGATTTTACTTTGAAAGTTGAATTAATAAATCGAAAAAAAGAAGTAATGTGCATGTAATGTTATATCTCGAATTTAGATATAACCATTAACACGTTTCAATCGCACAACCTTTTTATGCAGTCATTCAAAAACATAACTCTATTTGAAATAAAAAAATGCAATTCATATTGTGATTTCAAAAAATACTTTCTTCGGTTGAATAATTATCAACAAATAATTAACATTTCTCAGAAACTAAACTTACACAATTGTTGAAGTGTATGCACATTTGTTTTCGCAAAATATATAAATGAACAAAAACTCGAAAGAAAATAAACATCGAATAAAAATATTGTTTACATTAGTGTTTACATGTCCTCGATCTTACTTTGTAGATCAAAATAACTTATTGTTTTGAATTTCTCTTTGTATTAACCTAATCAAAAACATTGTTTATATTTTGTGTTTACCTCTTCTTGACCGCACCTTACGAACCTAAACATCTGATTGTTTTGATTTCCTCTTCATACAAACATAACGAAATCATTGTTTACATGTTGTATTCACATATTTGAACGTCATATTGCTGATCCAATCAGCAGATTGTTTTGTATTTCATTAATGTGGGTTTAATTGTTTACATTTTGTGTTAATATGTTTATTATATATTATTATATCTTATTTTATTAGTGTGAACAACTAATTCTTTTGAATTTCTCTTAATAAGGACCTAATGAAAACATTGTTCATACTTTGTGTTTATGTTTTTGACCTTCATTCTAAGTCCCAAAAATGTAATTGTTTTGATTTCTCTGAGTGAGAACCCAACCAAAACATTATTTCGATGCCCCGGACGAAGACTAGGCTATCTCAAATTTTGGTCGAAGTCTATGCCATCTCAAAATTTTACATGTATTTTTAAATAGGAAATCTTGAGATAGCCTAGTCTTCGTCTGGGGTATCGATTTACATGTTGTGTTGATGTTCATAATTTGCTTTCTAAGTCCTAAACAACTAAATGTTCGATTTCGCTCTGTATGAAATTTTTGAGCTGTCGTAAAGATTAACATTTTGAAAAATGACCAGCAAAATATCATTTCACTCGGCTTAACGTAACCCGAAAAGTGCTTGGTCCTCCCCTCCGAAGCAAGTCCGCCGTACGAAATCAATAACTCTTCTTTTCGGATTCGATATTCACACGTTTTAGTGGAAAAATTTGTTCAGGCTCATGTCCCTTGTCTCGGGGATATTTATCCGCGCAAATCATGACATCATTTCACCGACTCCGAATTCGAGTGATTCACAAATTGGTCTACGGTCAGGGGTGCTCGCTCCGATAAATAAATAAAAGATTGCATAGATAATGCAAACGAATGGAGCGGTCATCGAGCCGCACGGTTGGATTGTCTAAATCAATATTACATACAACTTTTTTCAGTTAATATTGTCCGAAACAAAGAATCGAGTTTATTTTAATACAAGTCAATATTTCGCAGTGTGTGGTACAATGTTTATATATGTATGTAACACCATTTTCAAATAGACCTCTATAAATGGACTTTATACTTTTCAAACATAATTAGCTCTGTACTATGTCTTGAAAGGAAAAGTATTAAATGTAAATAAAATAAATTCTACAAATTGATTTACGCTTCAAAGTTCATGTATCTTAAACTTTCAGTAAATAGTATATCTTAAATTATTGAAATAAGTTGACAGTATGTAAAAATAAACGCAAAAATAGATCTATTTTTACATATCGACGCCCCAGACGAAGACTAGGCTATCTCAAATTTTGGTTGAAGACAATGTCATCTCAAAATTTTACATGTATGTTTAAATAGGAAATTTTGAAATGGCATAGTCTTCAACCAAAATTTGAGATAACCTAGTCTTCGTCTGGGGCTTCGATATATACATATATAATGCATTATATATGTATGAAAATAAGATAATTGAATGTTAGTTCAATATTGGAATTTTTTAATATACTCAATAAAGGGAGCTTTCGACATTTGCATTAAATTTATATTCAGTTTAAAGATATGTATTCACAATCTGCTGAATTTTCATTTAATTCAAATGAAAAATAAAGATATACTTGAATTAATCCATTTGTCATTAATGAAATGACTTTATTTATTTAAATATGTGATTTATTTATTAAAAGTTAAAGCATTTCTTTTTATAATTATTAAATTATTGAGTGAAAATGTTGATGTATTTTTTATTAAATTTTATTTTTAACGAAATATAAATATTGTTTAATAGAAACAATGTAAATTGGGTTGAACAATTGACATATTTGTTAATTTTTATGATAAAATGTTTTTCGCGGAAAAGATTTTTTCCTTGACTGTCGGCACGGAAAATAATATCGTAAGCTAATAAATTATAACTTTTTTGAACGTTCCGCGTTTGTCATCTGACATATTTTAACCTTAAAGCGTACGTTTGCTTTTTACTGGCAAGATAGAAAATTCGAAAGTTTAAGAGGGGATTTATGTTTCTAAAATACAAAATTGTCATACTTTTATATAGAATATTATACTACATATTTTTATTTAGATTATTTCAAAATTGTCACTATAAAATATAAAAACTATAAAATAGGATAACTACAAAAATAATTACACAAAAATGTAATTTGAAGTTATAGATCGAAACTAATTACAAAAATTTTTCTCATCCATTAGAAAATAAAAATATAATTAAAATGAAATTTCTTTTTCGTTCCAATATTCTTTTTCTCTCCAAATATTTTTGGTTCAAAAGGATTCACGTTGATTGAAAAGGATTGCAAATCCAAAGATATTTCTTTTTTAACAAAAAGTTATTTTTATCAGTGTACATAATTTTCTCGATCAATGTAATTACATTAATCACATTAATTGTTTATTAACATAAAATTTACTTCACTTTAGTGTATAAGTGTTATTTGAAGAGCGAATTAATCCGAATTGATACATGTAATTTTGATTAATTTATTATGTAAAATGTAATTCGTACATACATTTCACATAAATAATATTAAATATTATTGAAATCCAAAATACAAATAAAGATATTAATTAACTTTAACATAACTTGTATCAAAGTTGTAAAATTTTTATTTTAAACCACATATTTATTTATACATCACTTAATACTGATATTTATTACTTTATATTAATAAAAAGATTTATTCATTTAATATAATTATTAATTAAATAATTAAATAATTAATTATATAATTAATTAAATTTAATAAAAATAATAGTTATACAACTGATATAAGTTATGTTAGAATTACCTAACATTGTGGTAAATGTCCGATTTTCAACAATGTAATTCCTCTTGAGGCAAGGAAACATTTCTAAGTGTGCGGATGGTCATGGATGGGACAAGGCAGGGGAATGTGACGAGACGGGACTTGTTCGGAGATACGTGCCTCGATAAGAATATACGCTCGAGGTATTGATTTCTTAATCAGAGTCGACGGGCACGTGATAATTGGGGGGAGTGGTCGAGACCTGTCGCATACTATATCGGGTTCGAGGCAATTCCTCGTAGCGAAACTTTCGGCAGTTTGATTTGGTCGTTGGGAAATTTCGTTCGGAAAACTCAATTCGTGCGAACGAGATTAACGCGCAAGGAGTATTTTGCAACGATCAAAATAGAGGAAATTGTTAGCAAAAATTAAATTTCAGTTTGAAACGAAATCACGTTTTCGACATAAACACGACATAGAAAAAAATAAATAGTTATATAGAAATCAAATCTTGCAATCACGAGAGGCAAATTGATTTTCAAAATGAGACTTAGTTCGTTGCTATTCTTTGTTCAAAAGTCAATATATAAATCATTTAAAAATTGGAAAAAAATTATTGAATCAAAACATTATTGAATGAAAAACATTATTGAATCAAACATTACAAAAAGAAATGTCGTAAAAATCTTGAAGGTTTTGGGATATTTAATACGCGTCTCGAAAAAAGGCACTTCTATCTTCCGACAACCCGCCTACCTCTAATCCTTTTGACCTGCAATGTTTACATTTTTTTGTTTCCATAACGATGGCTTTTAAATCCTCTTCTTCCTTAGTTTACATACTCATAAAAGTAACAAAGATACAAAATGACCCTTTCACCCTTCGATATATTTGTATGTTTAGTTTTGTAAACAAACGAAGATAGAAAATGACTCTTTTGCCCTTCAATAAATTTGTATGTTTACTTTTCCGGATAGTACTCACTCGCGGCTTGTTTTCTGTTTCGCCTCCGATTCCAGTCGTTTATTACATTCGTTCGACCGCAACTTCTTTTCCACGTATCATTATCGAAATTCTAATGGAGTGTTAGGAACAGTCGTGCAGCGACCTCTGGACGATTTCTCCGGTTCTAATGGGCGCAGTCGAGTATTTCGCTTATAACGCGTTATCTGTTTAATAACACCGGAAAGGCGGCTTGTGATTGTCCTGATGGCACATTTTCCTGTGCAAGTTACGCTCCGCTGATTGTCACGTTGAAGGTGCAGGTGTGTGCGAGTACCTATCTCTCGAGACGGGGACCTTGAGATAGCATCTAATGATCCGGTTAATCCAATTACGTCGCTTAGAAAGCGGAAGAATTGAATTGCTAATTTTTAACACCGGGGAATTAACTTCTGAGGTGAGTAGCATTTTTTTTTTTTTCTCCCACTAATGGTTGATGTTAATGACTAGCCGCGCAAATGACGTCAAGAAAATTGTCGACATCCAGGCAACGTCTTTCTTCAATTTCTTTACTTCTCATCTTCAATTGCTGATAACGAAGACAAAGTTTTACCATCTTTGTTAGTTACTGGTCTTTTGTTTATTTTTCTTTTCTCTTTTCATTTCATTCATTCATTCATTTATTTACGTACAGAGATTTCAATGGCTTTGAATCAAAAACCATAGACCTTTTGAAACCATTGAAGGCGTTAGAATTATATACAATGAGATCGATTTTTGCGGTGTATTAAAGTTCTCGAAATGCAATAGGATTTCAAAATGTAATTATTTAAATGGAATGGAATTTTATAATCACTAATTTTGAAAGTTGAAAGGATTTTTCTAAGGGAAGGTTTTAATAAAATTTTAGTTGTATAATAAAACTGATAAAAAGTAATGGCACTTTTATGCATTATTCAAATTTCGAAAAATTTTGTTGGATATAGTTTTTGATGAAAAAAGTGGAATTTTGAAAAATTTTGCGTTTGCATAATTTAAATTTCCAAAAAAACCCTTAAATGCATTAAATTAAATTTTGTTACAATATTTTTTTTACAGTATTCAATACAGAATTTTAACTTTTTATATGTCATTTTCGAAAACAAATGTCTTACTGTTCCAAAAAAACTATTAATGTACCCAAATTTCAATGAGTGTTTTTCATTAAGTATCCTTAATCTGTGTACGTTCGTATCGTTTTACTAACATTAAGATTCTAATTGTTATATGGAGATAAAATGATGGTCCAAATAGTTAAGGGTGAAAATCAGTGGATCGTAGGGTTGTAATTCAAATTTGATCTCAACGAAGATAGTTTCAAGTGCCAAGCTCGAGCGTGATTCGACACCTAAAAGTACCGGTTTATTGTCTTCAATAAAGTCCATTGGACCCCGTATTGCGGTTTCGAGATTTCATCTTTATATCCGAAGATAACCTAATGAAAACGACGGGACTTGATAAAGCCATTTCCAAAACGCACTCGTAAGAAGAGGGAAATGGTCAAACGGATCGTAAAAATGAGTGGGAGAGCCAGTAAGACTTGACTCATAATCAAAAGGAAAAGTGTAATAAAACCTCCCCGTCGTTTGGATCTTGAATTTCACCAACACAAGCAAATGTACGCGACAGTTTATCGATAGGCGTTTTATTATCAACGAAACTTTTTTTTATCAACTTGGAAGTCCTGAAAGGTTACGAGTTGAGACCTTCCTCAAATTCTCATTTACCGCGGAGGATATTATTTCTTTTCCTCGTGTTCTCTTATGCAAAATGAAAACAATAAAGAGGTCATTTCATATCTGCCAAGAGTAATGGGGAAATAAATACCTGTTTACTCCCGAAGGAATAAAATAATCCAAGGATATCAGTGTTCTCATTCTTGAGGTAGTAAAGTACTCTTTTACTCCCTAGGGAAGAAAATATAGCGCAAGAAAGTCAGCGATATGATTTTCGACCGATTGAGTCTCAAGAGTCTTCACACACAAAAAATTATTTCGCTAAAATGGCAAAAAGTTGTGTCAGGATAACACTTCTAAGAATACTATATGTTTCACGAACTGTCATTAGCAGAATGGACGTCATATTTGCATAAATCACCGATAAAACTATTACATGTAATCATCATCATCAACCAACCAACCTAGCACTCCTAACAGCGTTAATTCTTTTCCTTTCTTTCCGTGCAAGAATATTCGTGTATGGAATGTGGAAAATAATGTAGTAGCATGCGCGTTTCCAGTAATATATGTACTACTAAAAAAACAATATGGCAAATCTCGCCCTGATAATCACGTTTTGAGTTGTTACACATTTTAAACTTGGCGCTTTAAGGTTATACATGATTTACGACGTGGAGGGGATCCTACATGAGATTCAATCAAATGAGGGAGTAAAAAACTGTTTTATTCCCTAAGAAACAAACCATAGTATAACAAATAATACATCAGATATGGTACTTGAATGAATAACATATCTTTTTGACAGTCGTGCTTGAAAATAGCCACTTTCAGTGTAGGTGAACTGAAAGTTAACGTTTTAAAGCGAGTGCGGAAAGTTGATAGCGGGCCTAAAGTGGCTATTTTCAGTGGCCATGAGCTGAAAGTAAGCATTTCGGAGCGAGTGAGAAGTTGTAATACGAGGGCTACCAAAGCAGCACGAGAGCCGTCGAAGGCGACCCGAGTGTATGTTTGATGTTGTAATATACTATTTTACTCCCGAGGGAATAATACATAGCGCAAGAAAATCGGCATAATGATTCTTAAAGAAATAAATTACTATTTTCTTTCTTTAACGGCCGAAACTGCTTTTTTCAAGCAAGCACATGAGGCAAAAAAGGTCTTTGTGACGATTGTGATAATTAACGTTTCGACTACATAATAACCCAGTACGAACAGTATCACAATCAAGCGAGAATACGCTAATCATTCATATTCAACTGGGCTGGAACGTTTGCGAAATTGAATTTACACCGAATATTGCAATGTTCCGTTTCCTCCTTCAGACTCAAGATCTACAGTAATTGATAGATCCGTTGTTTATAACGAAATTCGACGGCCCTTGACGACTTGCGAGGTTTCCAACTACTATTAACTAAGTCGAATGCTGAATCAGATGAAATTCAACTCTAATAATACTAATGTCCCTTTCGATGTTTCGTTGTTATTATTGAACAAATGTTTGGATGGAACGTGTCGAAACTTGTCATGTATTTGTTTTAAGAAAGATGACAGAAAATGTACTGCAAAAATATAATTCATACAGTTTTTTATGCAAACAATTAAAAATGACATTAAATTGAACTAATATTGATTTCGTTTATATACTTTTAAAGTAACGTGTTCAGTGAATATGAAACAAAATTAATTTGTACACAATTTTTAACAATTTTTAACTTTCAGATGTTATTTTGGTTTCCTTTTTGCTATCTTGAAACTATAATCAGTAATTGAAAAAAATGATAAAACATAAACAAAAATTAGTAATTGTTGAAGGTTAACGACCAATTTACCAAATAAATGTTAAAAATTATAAATATTAAAAATTATAAATATTAAAAATTATAAATATTAAAAATTATTAATATCATTAAATAAACATCTTTATTTAGTGAGAAATGAAAATTCGCAAATTTATATCGGTGAAACCAATTGACCAAAATTATCGCTTTTCAATATAAAAAATTCTATTCAATATAATTATCCTTTACGAACGAATGTTGTAAAGTTCAAGTACTTCAACTAAAAGTTAATTTGTTTTTCTCATAAATAAGTAAATTTTTATGAGTCAACATCTTGCAAGTATGAGAAGCGCCACTCAACAAAGATCTCCGAGGCGAGTTTTCGTCGAGCAAAAAGGACACGAAAAAACGCGCGGGTGTACCAGTTAACGTAAATTCAATGTAAAAATTATGATAATTTTGCAAAGGACGATTGCACGTCGCATAAAATTAAGCGGACGAAAGTTTTTTCCTCCTGAGAAATTTTTCGCTCGCTTTATCTCCGCCGTTGTAATGTTTCCTTCCTGAGCATTTGGCGCGGATAAAAAGTGTTACGTTTTATCAAGTTTACTCCAGCTTGTTTTCCGAGTGACGAAAAATAGTCGTACGTTTCGTTGGAATCAAGTTATAGCGTTTTACCTTGGATTTCGCATTGTATTTAACCCCCTTGACATCGGCTGCTGGCGTTTCTTATTTTACTTTTTAATAGCTTTTTCAGTAGTTATTTTTGCGCGAGAAAAACACGTACGAAGATATGGCCTATGAATTAGAGGTATTTTTATTTGGAAAGTGGAAATACGTTTCATCTTTTAAACGAAATTATGAAATAAAAATTTTATCAATTATATAATGCTGTAAAGCGTTTGCTTTAAATTAGATTCTTCTTTCTTCTTGACACCGAAATTGTTTAGAGCCCAATTCGAAGCATAGTAAAAAAATTGAAAAATTGTGAGAAATTAATGCAACGGAGTATTATTTCTATTTCTATTATTCTTATTTTATGAATTAAAATCGTAAATTTCTTTAAATCAAATAAATTTAATAATTTTTCTATTCAATAATATTTATTGTTTCTTGATTAATAAGATAATATTTACACAATTATGATTATGATATGATCGCGATTATATATATACGCTCTTGAAGCTCTCCTTTTTGAATGAAGATAAATTCATTTGATTTGAAAAATTCTATAGATTTAATGTAAATTTTGTGAATATTTCTTATATATATTTGTTTCTCAATTTAAAGTGCGACAATTCCACGCAATTTCCACAACAATTTCAAAATCAATAACGCATAATCGGAAAACCGCAACTAAAGCGATCGTCGACGTTTCAATGAATAAAATCGCCGCAGGTGGCATTGTAAAGCACTCAAGGGTCGAAAAGTAGTTTTAATTTGCGATACGAAGTAGTGAGAAAAGAGGAAGATTATTGGCCATTGTTTTCCATTCTCGTGGCTCTCCTTTCATTCGCGAGACCCATTTTTGAACGAATTTCCGAAAACCTTTTAAGTCACCCGTCCATTGTAACGTCGCGCAGCCGGGTGATTAAATTTGCGCATTTTGCTTGAAATCGCGGATATCCGACTACGAGTGAAATCTTCGAGGAAAATCTGAATGGCGTCGTTTCGGAATGCGGTCTTGACAGGAAAGCCACGGCCGGGGCAAATTTAATGTTACCTTTAGTGAAATCCGAGTTCCAACTTCAAGAGTCGAATTGGGACATCATAACTTATAGCGCGTTCGCGTCTCTTTTTCCATTTTCTATACTTTTCGTTATAAATAGTGGTAAGTGATAAAATAAACTGGAATATTCGCACACATTAATTTGCAGTTTCAAAACCATTTACCACGCTTTTAAGCCCGTCAATGCGAATTCTGATTCACGTAAGTAGATACCAGTTGCGTAAATGTGTTGAAAGAGAAAGTGTAACAATGCAATATCACACTAAGAAAAATGATAGTCGTTTTAAAAGTATGCAAATTTTGCACAAAGATTAATGTTATGTAATTCTAACATAACTTATATGAGTTACCCAAAATCGTATACATCGAATACAACTGAGCAATCGTAACATAAGTTATGTCGAAGTAACATAATATTTTTTACACGTATTATAAATGCTCGACATTAAGTTTCATATAATATTATGTCGCACCAACATAATAAAGTTTTCTATATCAGAGAGTGACATTTTTTTGTCGCCTGATTTTTCCAAAATTAGTTTGCAAGTATTATTCTGTCAACAAATAAATGTTTTCATTCTATAACACTAATATATTTTGTTTCCTTATATCCCATTACTTTCGTTTAATATAAAAAATAAAAATTTTCACTTGAGCGTATTTTTCTTAATAGTATTAATAAATGTATCACAAAATTCTTTAATAATTGCGCGTATTATAATTAGTGAATAATATACACTTTACGAACAATGTCCTTAACTAGCTACGTCGCAGTGGAAGTTGAACATCGCCTTCAAAAGAATATAAAAGAAAGACATTTCCTTTGTTACAAATAAAAGACGCTGGCATTTTTTTAAGTCCGGTAGGTATCCCGGACAAACAGTTTACGTGTTGCGTAATAAAAAGTTGGCAGACGATGACAGCGCCAAGTTTGCAAACTTTATTGTCGCTGCGGATTTTCGCAACTTCGGGAATTTAATTTCAAAACTTATTGGAATAAGTTAAACATTGTGAGATAACAACGACGCTGAATCGAACGAAATAAAAGGCGTCAAGATACGAAACACGCCAACTTGAAAAGTCGCGCGAACAGAAACTAAATCGAATCGAATCGTTAAATGTGAACGAGACCAGCAAATTAACACTTTGATATTTCTTCATCTCATATCGAATGAAGAAAATATTAGAACATCGTTAAAATTTAATTTTATTGAGAGTCTGACATCTTGTATGACATTTATTTTGAAGAAATAATACACTGTGTAACTAGGGTGGAAAGTGCGACTTTTCTGGCGAGCAGGAATTTCCAGGCCGAGCGAAGCGAGAGCTGTAAACTTACAAGGCAAAGTTGCACTGTCCACCCAAGTTGCACATACTATTTTTTGTCTTAAAAGCCACACTGAGAAAACGATATCGTAGAATATAAATTCTAAATTTTTTAGTATGGTTATTGGTCGAAATAAAGCAATCGAGCAATGTCATTGGCTGCAGTTAGTTACGATATGATATCGTAAATGGTTTACTATATGAAATTGTACACGTTACAATATCTGTTGAGGTGGTTACAATATGGTATTTTCAGTGCAGAAAAGTTCTAAAACATATAGCAAGTGTAATCCCATAAAAAATCGCAAGAATCACAATCCCTCAATAAAGCCATATATTATACGTGTAAGAACGGTTATAGATGTAAAGAGCACTAAAATTTGATGGAAAAGGTCGATTAGTAGACAAAGTTTTACTTACTAGATTCGGGGTCGGTTCCTACCAGTGCGTGTAAACGTTATTTTCAGTTCGTCGTCTGCTAAATTTAATTTCAAACAGAAAAAATTCCTTTATTCTTATATAAAAAATTTAAAATTAATAATTAATTGAACTGCCATTAACGATAATTACATAATTTAAAACATGAAAAGTTTTGTTATTTTGTTATTTTATTATACATCTATTTTAAAATGGCATTTAATCGACGAAATTTAAGGCGCGAAATATATAGACAGATATATGATGCCGAAAGATTTCAAAATATTTTTACTAGGGTATATTGTGGATTACAAAGTGTTTGTTTGGATTCTGAACTCGAACTCGCGGCATTAGTTTTACGTGCCGGATCACGTTCCGTAGTAATTAAATGTTTATAATTGAAAAGAAAAGTCTAAAAATATCGTATGTATATCGAATGTAAGAGAATGCTGATGTGAATATTCGCGAATACATATAGTTTCAGATTGTTGAACCGCTGAATCAGTATGTACCGAACTGTGCGAAGTTATTTTCGTAAATGAACCGAAATCCCAACTTTTATTAGGAAACGAAAAAGACTATTCAAATAACTTAAATAAATAGTTTTAGACGACAAACCAACACTGTTAAAAATATTTTAAATTTTCTGAAATATTTTGGATACGTTTGAAACCAAATTTTACGAATTTGTGCATTTGACTCATTTTTAGGCAATTTGTTCCTAAAATTTTGTAATCGTAATTTTAGGTTCAATATATCCTAAATTCAAGAAACATTTCAGATGTATAAGATTTCTAATTTTACTTTATTGGTTCCTTAATTTTTCTGCTTTTTCATGATTTTGTTTAAGGTACAATCTTCAAATTAAATTACTGTTCAAAATATCTAACAGCAAAGTTATCCTTAGAATTGGTTGTTGTGAGTGCTTATTTTTAACAGCAAAGTTGCTCTGGCAAAAGTTACTTAATGTCTCTTTAATTTAGACACCGAAGTTTCAATTTACACGGTTGTTATCTTAAATTGAGACACTAACTGTCTAAAAAGAAGCCATCAGTGACTATATTGAAGTTGCGAATGCCTTAGTAAATGACATCTTTGTGCGAGTAAGATTTGCAGGAAAGGAGTAATTTGTTTTAATACAATTTAAAAATAAAAACTTTGTGGGACATATAGTTTATTATTTGGTGAAGAAAAAACAAGTTTAAAAAATTAGTTTGATAGCTTTTCAGGCTACCAATTAAAGTCTCATTTTTTTCCAAATTGAGCACGACGTTTGTCTTATCGGAATAATAACATATCAACATTCCCTAGCCACTTTATCTCAGTTGTTGCAAAATCCGACGAAATGTCTCAACTGTTTCCCTAAGGGAACACTAATGCAAATTCGATATTGATTCAATATTTTGGGTGACTCGCAGATTCATTGATTCGATATTTTATCAATATGCGAATGTCCGCTTCCTCCATGTCGATATAACATTGACGGCATCGACATCGATTCGACATCAAATTGTAACATAGAATTAACGTTGATTCAACATCGTCAAGTGATTTATTTAAATTGAACATTGAATAAATATTAATTTAATGTTGCAATTTGATGTCGAATCGATGTCGATGCCGTCAATGTTATATCGACATGGAGGGAGCGGACATTCGCATATTGATAAAATATCAAATCAATGAATCTGCGATTCACCCAAAATATTGAATCAATATCGAATTTGCATTAGTGTTCCCTTAGGGTTTGAATTTAGAAAAAATGTCTCAACTGACTTTTTTGGAAAAATTCAAATTGTATAATTTTTTTATTAAATACATCCAAAATAACCGTTTACTTCGAAAATTAAAAGAAAAAAAAACAAAAAAGAAAACAAACACTTTTTTGTATGTAGATTACTAAGACATTCTTTTGAATTAATTTGCTACATTATAGAATACTTCGTTAAATAAAAAAAAAAGATTTATACGAATTGTCTCTTACAGTATATATATTTTTGTACAAAGCGATCTAAAAAATTTTGCTTTAATTTAAACAATTCTTTTATTTTTTAATTAATTTTGAAACTTCATCTTACGTTTTCTTAAATAGTATAAACTGTCAGTTGAGATATTTCACCTAAGCTCAAAACATTTGAGACATCTCGTTTGGATCCAAATAAATTGAGATATTTCGTCGGATCTCAAAACAGTTGCGATAAAGTGACTAGGGAACGTCGATATGTTGGTATCACTGACCTTTGGCTCATGACATTATCATACTTTATTTTTGAATAACGAAAGCACACTTTTTATACTTTATTATTATACATATATTTTATTATACATATATTTTTATTGTATGCATTTGTAAGAACTACATTCTAAAAACAAAAAAATAATAAAATAAAAAAAATGTGAAAATGTGAATGTGCACAGTCTATAATCGCTGTTGCTACAGCCCAATTTTTCAATGGTCCAAATTTATTGTTTTTTTTTTTTTTTTTTTTTATTATTAAAACTAAAGTTTTATGTTCTTAGTATAGATACATAACTTCTTCGTTAAAAATAAGGTTATGTTTGCGAAATAAATGTAGATATTTAATAAAAGGATAGTTTCTGCGAAAATGAATTTGTCGAGTTTAGCCCACAGTGTACTAACAAAATTTGAGCCGATAATAATTCCAGGCTTCTCTATTTCGACTAATTTAAAATTAATAATTTAAATGAGTTTAAAAATTTACGATCCGTATTGTAAAATATTATGTTTTTAATTATAACCCTTCGCTTTTAACTTTATCAGAAAATCTCCAGTTAAAAAAAGATGACCAAGTAGCGTAACTGTTGATAACAAAGACAACATAAGTAAGTTCACAAATGAAGAGTTAAATAAAAGAAAAAAAACCTGACGAAAACTTGAACACGATATTCGCTTGTTTTAAAGTTTTCGTACAATCAAACTTTGTTACATGGACAAGATTCAGTCGAGTACACTATGTTTTTGCTGGCGATCGAATCGGTGTCGAAAGACTTGTAACATCAAAAATACACAACAACGTTGGAAATGAATTAAAATAATGATGACAATACATCCGTAATAAAACATAAAGTATATTATACGTATATTAGATCGGCAATTAGCTCGTATTTATTTCTTCCACGTATAATAAACGTATATATATAAATATTATATGTAAGAAATTATACTGTTTCATTTCGGATGCGTTCATACTGTTGTTAATTTTGTAAAATTGAATTAACACCTGAAATTGTGTTAAATTAATATACAGTATATATATGTTCAGTTGAATACTGGGTGAAATTGAACATTTTCACTCAAATTTTATTTTTACCCCAAACACTGCGAATATTACTACTAGATTTATATGAAACGTATTAATCTTTCGAACGTCATTTTTTCCATTTATTTATGATAAATTACGACATGTCTCGAGCTTAAGAACATTTTTACAAAGTACACGGAGTATATTTTTAGAGAATAAAGTGAAACCACCACTGACGGATGGAAATAGGTGAAGCAAAATGTTGGATGGAGGAACGGCCGACACGAGGAACCGCGAGTGTAAACATGGTACTGACAAGAACAACAGTCTGCGAGTCGGGCCACGTAAATTGGCTCCTGGTGTTGGGTCAATGCAATCAAAATGGGTCGGCTATGTAGCGAGAAGAAAAGCCAAGTGACGGCGACTACGTATGTGATGGTTGATTTTTATTTCCAACCAATTGTTTGTTATTGCGACGGCATATGAGCGGCCAACAAATCAACGAGTAAAAATAGATTGTTTTTGCCGCAAAGATAAATATCTGAAGGTTGGATTCTGGAGGGTATATTCAGTGAATTTACACGAAAAAGTTTCAACTTTTTAATGGTTTTACACTACAATGATGCAGGATTGCAAAGTTTGATTTTTAAATTTGGCGCCAAAATCATTGATATTGCTATATAAATGAACATGATACAGAAAACTGAGAAACAATGATAATAAGTCAATTGTTTGCTAAATTTCATACACAGTATACGCTAATCCGGTATCGATTCTAGCGCCATAAAGACAGTCCCGCCGTGACGAAATTTGGAAATTTATAGCTGGTTGAATTTATAAAAATGTAAAAACTATTTTTTTTATACAGAAAAACTGTGCTAAATTTTTTTTATTGTCATAAAAATCATAAATAACATTTAATTTACATAAGTAACGAAACTTATATGTTTCAGAAAATAAAATTTTTTGTGTTGACCAGCCAAATAGTTCGGGTCTAGATGGCGCAGAAGTGAAATTTAAATGTACCGGGTTGGTGTATTGCCTCAGAAATTAAATATTTCAAATTAAGTTACAGAAGAGAATTGTGATCTCTCTATTTTTGATAACAATTTTCATATTTTATTAAATACGCTTGAATATCGGTACAACATAAATTTTTCAACATGCCATTCTCTCAAGTAATAAATGAATTATTTGGATTTTGCAAAACATTACAAAGTAATGTTGAAAAATGCATTACGCTAAATTTGTTTTAAGTATATCTTTATGTTAGCGAACTTTTTTATTTTGGCTGTGTAAGCTAAAAATGAAAACAGTTTTTACATGCCGGAGAAAGTATACAAATTCACTGTCTGTAAAAAAATTCCGTATTTTTTTCACCCATTTATTTAGACACGAATCTATTAATAACCAGTTGATATATCATCGAGTTGAGAACTGAATTCACAACATTCGACGTAGACAATTACAAACAGATGCTGATAATTTTGCGTAAGCTGGCTGATGAAATGTTACTATGTACCCAATCCCCGAAGAACGTGCCAGTATTTGCCCAAGTGTTGTTAATAAAGGATTTATTCAGTGCAAAGCAGTGAGTACATATCAGTGGGGACATTTAATATCAACAAGAAGCTCGCGAAATTGAATTAAGGATGGATTGTTTTGCGACGGATGCGAGACGCTTTTGTAGGCTACACTTTCGTACGAGATTCTCAGGTTACTTATGAGTTAATGCTGTAAAGAACCTTATAACCAGGTTAAAGTCACGTATTACATTATGCGAAACATCGTATCCATAATATTACACGCACAAATCGTACTAGGAAAAAAAAATCAAAACATTAAATATACAAATTATTAAACGTAGTTACTGTCTATATAAAAACAATTATGTTCGATTCAAAAATTGCGATTTTTACTTATCTCTAATGGCGCGAATCATATTTTTCATTACAAGAGAACAAAAAATGATATTATTTTGAAAATTTGTTGATATCAAAAATGATTTTTTTTGTACGTATAATGATTTGTTTTTTATTTTTAAAGTCTTTACCACAAATGCACTATTATTAAAATAATATTTATAAAAAGAGCACTAATTTCGTTCAGCATTAAGTACTTGATATCAATTTTTATTTAATTAGCAAATCGCATTGATTTTGAATTACTTTTCATTAGTAGCAACTAATGAGATTCACATTAAGCTATATTTTATGAGAATGCTCGTACACAAACATATGGTACCACTCAAAAAACACGATGTTCGGAGGTCCCGAATGCTGTTAATGGAAAATGTATACACAGATTGCATAAGGATACAATTACACTACAAAAATGTTTAAAACATTTTTTCCCGAGGTTCTCGATTTGAAATTCATTGTTATTAACTTGTTTATTGTTACGGGATGAACTACTTTTACTACTTTTACTTTACTACTTTTACTTTACTTTATGCATTCCTTTATTGTCTAAATATATATGTGGCACACTTTCGTCCCTTTCCTCTTATTAAGGTTATGTACCGTTTACGTTATCATTATTATACCAGTTTGAAAATTATCTTAATTTCAAATTGTGGTTATCGGGAGATTTTAATTTCCTCGATGTCTCTTGGAATAATAGTAAAAGTGACGTTTGTTCTTCTGCCTTAAGAAGGGAAGGAGATATCAGTATGCACCTTTTGCATACTTTAAATTATATGAGTATTAATTAATTGAACTACGTCATCAATGTAGAAGCAAAATTACGTGATTTGATATTGGTTCCTGATTTCGAAGTTATTATTGGAAAATTTGAACATCCACTAGTGGGATATGATTCCTATCATCCATCTTTGAATGTACTTGTTCGCAATAGTTAATTCATCTATCGTAAATCTTTTTTGTCATTTCTTAACAACAAAAGAGCTTGTCAGTCATTTCTCTCCTTGCATGGATTTTCTCATATATTGATATGAGTATCGAACATAAATTTAACTTCGATTTAAGAAAATATGATAAGATGGATAAAAAATTGATATCAAGTTATAACTGATGTATTCATAGATTTCAAATGATTCTACATTTATTTACGTATTATTGTATTAGCTTTCAATATTTAACGATAAACTTGACTGGGATAAATTATTTTCCTAATAAATAAATTTCTATAGGTGTCTAAGTAGGACATTAATATAGAAAACTGTAAGGGAATCGAGTGAAATTTTAAATACTAGGGATATTAAAGTACAACTCGGTCATTACATCATTATATCACTAGACGTACTGACATGATTTAATTTGAATGTTTCTAGTAGGTATCCGGACCATTTATCGTATCTGGATATCATATAGCTAATAATTTAAGGTCTGATCCACGTGCACCTTGAACCATGAGAATTTCTAGATGGAATTTCTTCATTTATAGAATTGCAACTCAGTTCTTATTTAGAAATCTAACACAGAAAACTACTCACAAACTTACTTCAATTTCTATCAGGTAAACTGAGTACTTATGTAGGTGATGACTTTATAACTCATATAAAATCCATGAAGATTTTCAAAAAGCTGATAACTAGATTAAACCAAACTCAGGTTCTCAAATGAATTCCCACTTAAAATTATAAATGGTTTCTTACACGGAGAAAAAAGTATAGTCGGTACAACTATATTTATGTTTAATTTAAATGTATTATTTGGTTGTTATTGGCACAAGTAGATTGTATGGTTATATCAGCTGTATAAATTTACGCATTTTTCATACATTAGAAAAACTAAATAGGCTTGATAAACGAGGTATACGTATGGTTGATTCAGCCATACTGATAACAGAAACATGAATACCAAATGCAGTTTTATTAAATACA